>WSTY01000887.1:0-13795 GCA_019633465.1 Tulasnella sp. 417 | reverse complement strand
CAAAAAAACTGGGGCGTTCCTGCCCTAGAGCTTGAGCGTAACGACAAGGATATTAGATTTGGCAGAAACTCGAGAAAATATACACAGACCGGTCAAGGAGATGACTGCGCCCATAATCTAGAAACAGCGTGGAGTTGAATGTTTGGTGAATGAAGAGGCTGCAGAGTTGACAAAGGGCTGGTGGTGGTGATGTGAACAACAAGTTTGGAGCAAATACAAGCAAGCTACCACGGCCGTGTCCACAAACAATCTCGTGCCTTGAGGTCATGATCATCAAATTTACCTAATGAGCCAAGGCACGGTAAATTGGCAGCTAATTGAGCAGTTGCGAGCGTATTTACGTTCAGTGGACTGAAAACCGCCCCCGAAGGATCTGGGACCGACATCACGCGCGCTTTATTAATTAAATATAGTCGCTTTTCCTGAATGTTAAACTTGTTCGAAGCAAAATTCCTGCAGAGGGTCATGGCATAAACAGCCTTTACTTTATGTTTTTCGTCCTGCAGGCATCATTGAACTTACAGCTGTTTTCAAAAAGCTAGTCCAAACAAACCCCGATAAACCCGCGCGTCGACTTTTTCCCCTCTGAAATAAAAAAATCACAGCTCCGGACACACCACACGCAGTTGAGAGCTCTCAAAAGCGTTTTCAAAAGAAAAATCGGAAGGATATTCATGCATGGCTTGCAATACATTTGGTCCACATCTTGAGGTATACCATTCTCAATGTACACAAGGTTTCCCATGTGTGGACCTCAAACATTACATTCTCCGGGTTTTCTCTGGGTTTGGGCTTATAGGTACCCCATATGAACCATAAATGGCTGTCATTTAGGGCGTACTACTACTATTTACTTCTAAAAGGCATTTCCTGCTTCCACTCGGCTTGTTCAATCCAGTGTACTCTAGTTACAAAGATTCATATCGGGAGACTTCCTCTGAATTTTTTATCCTTTTTTTATTTCATGATGCACTGGATAGTTCTTGAGTAAGTGTGGTATCTGCGGAGCTACGAATTTTGGTTGGCGAGAGGAGAAATCGGCGCGCGTGTTTGTTTGTTTGTTTGGACTAGCTTTATGAAAACAGCTGTACAGCAAATCTGTCCGGAGATGCTTCCCCGGCAAAATAAATAGCATTGCTGGGCGGGTACCATTGTGGATGCAATTCCTCTTTGTGACGGTAAAAAATCAACAAATGCCGACACGGGATCACCAAGAACTCGAGCTGTACCTGGTCCATCCGAGTCCGTCACAGAGAGAGTCATAGTTTCATCATCGACGCTGCCAAAAGCATGGATGTTCCAGTTTCTGGTCAGAAGGGCACCATTGCAAGAAGATAAGGCGGTGGAATTGTTCTTGGAGTCCACAGCGCAAAAAGCTAGATACCTGGTGAGGGCTCAGTGGAAAGGCTCTGACAAAAGCATGACCGACAGACCCGCATGAAGTTAAAACTTTAGAATCCCACTTAACTCCGAGCATATCGTACCCCGGCATCTGTGACTGGGAGGGACGTTAGGAAATAGCGTCCCGAAAGCCAGCCGGTTGCAACACACCCCGGGAATGGACAACGTTTGCAGACTATCAGAGCTAGGACTCCACTCCAGTTCCAAAGCATCCGCGAGAGAAGAGGTAGAGTATAGTCTATTGTCGGAAGGCAAACATCTTGATAGGTAGTGAGTGGCGGAGCAACTGCTGTTCGAAATTCGTATCCGACCGCGGCGAGTCACCTTTCCAGCGGCGGCAAGTGAGACTGCCGCGGGGGGAGTTGGTATCAGGCTTTATAAAGCAATAATGGAAGTGAGTACCAAGTTCTCTTTCCTGGGAAAGACTCTCACTTTAGTGGTAGACCAACCGTGCCGCCTCGCGGGTATTGAGTTAGCAGTGCTTGCTGAAGCTTCTTCCAATCCTCTTGAGTGTCAGAGTCAAGGTACGTATACCACCGCAGTGCCTCTCCAGCCAGACAGGATTTGGCATACATGACGATCCATTCGTTGTCCTTTCGCTTCCCCTCATCGGCGGCTTTATCCAGAACCGCTCGAATGAACCCTTCCGCCTCCTCCCCGCTCCCTCCACAAAACATCGAGCGGTACTTTGAAAGCATTGCGAGTCGAAGTAGATTCCAACTTTCTCGAACTTCCTCATTCAGTGCACTCCACCACACCAACGCGTCATCCGCCATGCAGGTCGCCGCAAAATCGGCCATCCACTGGTCATCTCGCTGCTTTCCTTGCGTGAAGGCGAGCTTCATGAGCGCGGCAATGAAACTTCTGCACTCGGTCGCATCTTGTCCCCGAAATTGCAGGTGGTCAGAATCTGTTCATGGCAACTTCCAGGTTCAGGCTTCAAGGTACATCGAGATCGGGAAGCCCAGCGGACAAACCTCTTTCATCCATGGGCGCTTTGTCTGGAATCAGCGTTGCGAATACGGTGTTGCTTGAACTTATATGCGCCTTGCCCTGAGCTGCTCGAGTTGGGAGGTGATCGCTCAGCCGGTGGTTGACCAATGGCGTTCGGCCGAAGCAGCACAGGCACGGTACCGGTCCAACATACATCTCCCGATACCTCTGGCTTCAGCTTACATAGCCTGCAGCAACGACCTATATATTCGCAGTACCGCCTTCCTTGAAAACGCTGCCGCTTAGTGTTGCGCTAATTCAGATACGAGTTGGTTGGGATGACGGTCAAAGGCCTCAGCGGTTGGGGAGCTGCTACCATCAAGTGGCCTGCCGTCGTCATACACCTCGGCAGCTGTTTTCCCAACAAAGCCCAGGTCACAATTGTGATATCAATTCCATTGATGACGAGCCATTTTTATAGCGACATTGGGTCTATACCAGCTTGTCCGATGTTATTGCGACATCGAGATGCTACGACCTGAAGGGCGAGATTGCGAGCCTATTCACGTTTAGAAGAGTGCAAACCACCCTCATGTGATGTGATATCGACGGCATGGCCCACTTTAATAATTAAACATAGTTGCTTTGGCCTAGGCCTTGCAGGGCCGAAGTTTGTCCTCCTCCCGACGCCTCCTCTCACCCCCTTGGGTGAGTGGGGGCATTTCGAAAGATCACCTTGATTATGGTGGCTTGGGTGTTATTTTCAACGATCTCTCTAATTCCCCAGAACCTTTGAGACTTCTGTAGAGCTTCATAGTCGCAAACGACCCAGAGACAGGAAGTGGCGATATCTTAAACTCACGCAAAAGAAACGATACGACCGAGGTAGTAAAAGGCTTTTGCTCTGGCGCTGGACTCTAAACTGGCTCGAAGAAAAATTCCTAGGGGTTGTTGAAGTGTCAGAGGACCACATGCTATACTTTTCCCTCGCAGCGATCATCGAACTCACCGCAAGGCAGGCCGCCGTATGATCTTTTGCATAGGAAAACCACACATAGGTACACCCACTCCATCTCGAAAATAAAGTTTCTTTGGGATCCCGAAAATTAGCACTGGACCTTCGAAGACCATAATTCGAACTTCACCTGTTCCAATCGTCACGGATACGTTCATAATTCCACTACTACCTCCGTTCCTGGCCGAAACCTTCCAGTTTCTAGTCCAGAGGGCGCCGGAGCAAGAAGATATGGCGGTTGAATTTGTTTGGGAGTTTACGGCGCAAAACGCTAAATATCTGGAGACGAATCAGGGTAAGGATTACCGAAGGCAGAAGATACGGACCTGTGCGAAGCGGACGGGTCGTCAGAATTCCACCTCACTCCGAGTAAGTCATACCCCGGGATTTGTGACTAGGGACAACATTGAAGATCAGTAGTACGAACAACGGCGTCATGACTTACCCCGCAAATGGACAACGTTTGCAAGCCGTCAGATTCGGTAATACACTCCAGTTCCAGCGCATCTGCAAGTGAAGATGTAGCCTGGACCCTGTTCTCTGATGACAAAAGCTTTGATAGGTAGACAGTGGTCGAAGAAGCGCTTTTCGAAACCAGTATTCGGCCACGGCCCCGAGTCACTTTGGGAGCCGGGGCGAAGGACGCTGCAGGAGGGGAAGTTGGGACAAGGCTAGTAAAAACGATATTACGCATGAGTATACAGTCCTCATTTATCAGATGTTTTTTACGTTGGAGTTGGCCCATCCGAGCCGTCTCGCGGGTATCGAGTCAGCAAGGCTTGTTGCAGCTTCTCCCAGGTAGCTTTGGTATCCGAGTCCAGGTATGCGTACCACCGTAGTGCTTCTCCTGCCAAGCAAGATAAAGCGTACGTGACGATCCATTTATTATCCTCTTGCTTCCCTTCATCGATAGCTTTGTCCCAGACTGCACGGATGAACTTCTCTGCCTCTTCGCCGCTCCCACCATAAAACATCCGTCGGTATTTTGAAAGCATGGCATGTCGAAGATGCCTCCAACTTCCTTGAACTTCTTCGTCCAGCGTGCTCCACCACCTCATTGCGTCATTGACCATGCAGGTTGCCGCGAAGTCTGCGATCCACTGGTCGTCTCGCTGCTTGCCTTGCGCAAAAGCACGCTTAACAATATTCGTGATAAATTCTTCGCATTCGGTTGCATCTTGCCCTCGAAACTGCAGTTGGCCAGAATCTGTTTCGCGAGCCGGGGATCAAATTCGAAAGGGCCAAGTCGGCCACTCTAGTAAACAAACCTCTCTCGTCCATGAGCACCCTTTTCTATTCGCTATTTTTCTCAAACTTGTATGTCTTGATTAGGTTTCCTGGGGTTGGCGGTAGAGGAGGACGTAAGCGGGTGGCAAGCAGGGTTCGGCGGCGCAAGAAGCGTCCGGATCTCACCTCCGATCGACCGCTGGCCCTCTGAGGGGGACGCCAGGCCAGAGGCAGCATACCGAAGAAGGACGTGCCTATGGGCATTTGGCTTTGGTATCACATGAGATCGTGGAGACGTCAAAAGTCCATTGTGTGTGCCTGACACGTGAATTTTGTTTGACAAGACTCGAACCCGCCTTCCCATTGTCCTACAGCCCAATACAGTCGTTACCCTACCGGTTGGTTCCGCTTAGTGAATGAAAATACTTGCCTTTGGATGTATGCTTTAGTGTAGAGGTCAGGACTCGGGTGGGCGCTCAATTGCAAGGCGGGTGTCCAACCGACGACGAACGATGTTCCTGACTGGCGCTCCGACCGCGCCACTGCCTAATTAAAGACCCTGCCACTCATAGTCACCCAAATATAATACACTTTACATTCAAAAGAAATCCCGCTGGCGCGTCTTAGCTGAAAGCGTAGGTACAAACCTATTATCCGAGACAGACAGGCAGCCCACACAAGCTGTCCCGATTCTATAGCCGAAATACCTAAGAACCCACTAACAATTCAAGCGCTCAAGTCGTAGCAGACCGCTAAGAGTTGTGAGACGGACAAAGAGGGGAAGGCTGGGACCTTAGTCTTCCGCTGACTCTCATGTCAACCGGAGTTCCCGACCAGAGCCGATCCTCGGCATAAGAGGATCCACTTTCCGTGCCAGCCGATTATCTTCAAATACCAAGATTGTCTTATTGAAATACACTCAACGAATGCATCAGCATATCTGGCTACCACTCGGGGCCAAATAGGTTCCCATTTGGGGGTGGAACTCGCTCAAGCCACAATCACCAGGCTTTGAGCTGTGTGAAACACGCTGTTTCCTCGCATCGCACGAATATAGCTCTCTTAGACTTCCCCTCACCATTCTCGATTCTACTCCTCTCATCTTCTGAGTCGGCATGTCATACACTGTGTCCAGTATGGGTGGGCTCCCTTGGTAAATAGCACGTCTGCGCTATCCGACCAACGTCTTCGACAACGGTAGGTGATACATCAACTCAAGAACTCTGCAATAACATAGACTTCCCAAGAAGTGGGGTGGAGTCGGCTGACCTGACTGAATATAAGCACGTTTGACAGAGAACATCACAAAAGCACAAACCCTAGAAATCTAAATTTTACGCAGCAATCGAACTAGATTGGTTCGATAAAGAGATCCTGATGATGAAGTTCGGATTGCTGTCAGCAAGGGTATCGTTGCTTTCTTCGAGCTTCTCACCACAGCGCTGCCGCTTGTGGGCACTGTCCTGAACCAGACGTAGTCTGGGTTAGCATTAGTACGAGGAGTGAGAGTGCCTTGGATATCGGCTGTGGTTAGCACACCCTGATGCGTTCGCTCCTCTATGCTCACCCGTTTCATTGATCATGGTGATTTTCTGGCCGAATTTTGCAGACGTTGACGAAACAGCCCAAATATTTTTTAGCTGAGGGCCAGTACACAGAGCGTTCGCGAAGACAGAACCGGTCTTCGAGTTCATGGCGTATGGGTACGCATAACTACAAAATGAGACGGCAATCTCCACCTGTTTGGACAAGCTGAGAAGCAAAGGGTAGATACCTCGCTCTTGATGTTGTGTCATCATTTCTCCAACGTGCTCCGAGTATGTCAAAGCTTGGTATTTGGTCCTGCACAGCGCAAGGTTGGGTGTTAAGGAGTCCGAAGAAAGGGTTTCAGGCTGCACGCACGTCGGGAATGAGTAGCGCCTGTGTGCCCTTGACCGTCGGGTCATATTCAACTACGAGTGCTTCGGCGACTGACGACGTAGCTCGTAAACCATTCTTATCCGGTTTTTTGGACAGAAAGAAAACGCTCGTGTCATCCATGTATAGTCGGATCCTCCCTCTCTTGAATTTTGGGGCAGCTGAAGCGGCCGAAGCAGGAGTTGGTACCCTATAGTTGCAGCATAAATAGTACTGTCCTCTCTTGCCGTGCATTACTTATATCGTACACACTCACTTTAATGATATATCAAACCCACCCTCCGTAGGCCACTGAACCAGTATCGCCGCCTGAAGCATTCCCCAATCACCCCAAACACTCGGGTCGAGGGATACGTGCCACCTCAAAGCGTCTCCCACAAAGCAATCAGAGACGAGGGTGATGATCCAATCGTTATCTTTTTGCTTTCCCGCATCCCGCGCTCTTTGACGGACTGTATATACGAATTCCTCGGCTTCCTCTCCACCTTTACCGTAAAATCGTGGCTGGAATCTGGAAAACATTGCTTGCCGGAGCTTCTTCCAGCTTCCTTGAACCTCTTCATCTAACCCGCTCCACCACCGTAGCGCGTCGTGAGTCAAACAGGTCGCTACGTAATCCGCTATCCACTCGTCGTCTCGCAGCTTTCCTTGCTCGTGTGCGTGCCCGATAACCGTAGAGATAAACTCTTCACATTCTTGTGCGTCCTTTCCTCGAAATCGAAGCACTCCCGGCTCCAACGTTTGTTCTACGAGCAAAGCAGTCGATTACTCGCCAACCGGAGGAAAGGGTCTGGAAGACCCACCACTTGAAGCCATGGGTGCGACCGTCTCTCGACCAAACTCCTATTTCTGCGCTCGCGATGTGATCTAGCTCGAAAATGGTTGTCGAGTTTGTGGGGACGGTGGTGGTCTGGTTCGATCAGCGTGTTCGACACGTGCACACAGAAGATACCCGGTCTTCCCGTTTACGAATATCAAGGACGGACAAGACTGGTATGAGTCGTTCATAATGCTCCCCTATCTCTGGCCTGGATCGAATATTGGTCATGTACGCCAAAATGTACATCCATCTTTTCATTCAAGGGGGACTGTTTGCTCTCGTCTCATATTACGGCTTTAGGCCCGGGTGTTTCGCCCATGACCGTTCATGTTGTGCGCGTCCACTCCGTCACTCTTCACATACAAGCTGGTCGCTCCAGTGCCATTCAATTCAAATCGGGTCCAACAAAACTGTCGCAAATTCATTCAATTAGTAAGGCAATCCTCCCGTTATCTCCGTACGCAATGGCATATGCTGCGTCAACCTAGATTAGTTCGAAGAAAAGATTCTGGTGATGGTATTTGGAATATCGTTAGTGGGTGCTTGTCACTGCTTTCTTCACAGAGTCTCTCACTGTTGCCTGATCATGAGCCTGCGCTCTTGGCCTAAACCATACAAATCCTGATCCGGACATTGTCCGGGTAAGTAGCGTGGCTTGCGTATTATTTAGGTCAGCGAGCGTTAATCGTCTATGCTTGTTTGCTCACTCGTTCCATCGACCGCAGTCACCTGCAGAGGCTCCCCTGGCTTGATAGACGTTGACGATATCGCCCAGGGACTTTTAATTTGAGAGCCGTTACACGTTCCGCCACCTGACATGGAGCCAGTCTTCGAGTTTACTGCGCACGTGTACAAATGACTGCGAATGATGTGGTAGATTGCTAAATTTTGGATGGGTTGACGGGGGGAAAGAGATATACCTGTCTTCCGAAGTGGTATTAGTTGTGTGCCAACGCAAGGCGAGACCGTCATAGTTTGGTATTTGACCCTACACAATATTCGGCGGGACATTAGGGCGCATTCGAGCAGGGTTTCCGAGGTATGCACTCACGTCAGGAATAAGAAGTGTCTGTGGGACATTGATCGAGGGATCATATTCAACTACCAGTGCTTCAGCGACCAAAGACGTGAGCTTCAGGCCGCTTCCCTCGGGTGTTTTCGACAAGTAGCTTGTGCTACTACCAACCCGAATTCTACCTTTCTTCATTTTTGGAGGGGCTGGGGCCGCCGAGGCGGGTATGGGCATTCTGTTATTGTATGTGGCAGTGCTCACAATTAATTATCACAGAATGTCACTTTAAAAAAACTTGCACCTACTTAAGTGACAGGTTAAACCCGCCCTCCCTTGGATACTGAACCAAAATCGCCAATTGAAGCATTCTCCAATCGTCTTGAACAGTAGGGTCAAGGGATACGTGCCACCTCAGAGCGTCTCCCACAAAGCAATCGGACACGAAAGTGATGATCCAATCGTTGTCTTTCTGCTTTCCTGCATCCCGCGCTCTTTGATGGACTGTGTGTACGAATTCCTCGGCTTCCTCTCCGCTCTTCCCATAAAACTTAGGCTGATATCTGGAAAACATCGCTTGTCGAAGCTTCTTCCAGCTCCCTTGAACATCTTCGTCTAATCCACTCCACCACCGTAACGCGTCGTGAGTCAGGCAGGTCGCGACGTGGTCGGCTATCCATTCGTCATCTCTCAGCTTCCCTTGCTCATGTGCGTACTTGACGACTGCAGAGATGAACTCCTCGCATTCTTGTGAGTCCCTTCCTCGAAATTGAAGCGCCCCCGACTCCAACATTTTGTCTTCAAGCAAAGCGGTCGATTACGCTAGCTGTTGGAAAGAAAGAGCCCTAAAGACCCACCACTTGAAGCCATGAACGATAGAGTCTCTCGACCAAGCTCCTATTTACTCTTGTTCTGCGATCAAAGCGAACGATGATGACCAGGCTTGGGGGAGCGGTGGTGGTTTGGTGGGCGTGTTCAACACGTGTACAAAGCTCAGAAGGTACCGGGTCTTCTCGTTTTGGCATGTTAAAGTCAGCTGTCCATCCGTTGTCTTGCTGCCTGCCTGCGGCGAGCGCTTATCTCGAAACGACGTTGATAAACATTTCGCATTCTTCTGCGTCGCGTTCGCGGAACTCGAGCTGTTCTGGTTCAACTAAGGGGTTTAAGGCAAGGAATGAGGGATCGCAAAACGCGAGGTTCATCTCGTATATGTGTTAGGAATGGAATGCGATTAGCACTAAGGTGTTTTACCGGGGCTGGCCCTCGCTGGCGATGGTTCGCCACTGGATCCCAACTCCGTAAAGGCCCCTGATCGTTGAGAACGTACGTGATCGAAAGGGCGGCCTGTTCCAATGACGGCGAGCACGGGGACTTCAGCTTTCTTCACACCGGCTTGGCCCGTAGCCAATGTGGTGAGATGGGAACCTCCGCTTAGCTCGCTTGTCACGCACGATGGCGGGAACGGCTCCCTTTCCTGCCGGACCTGGAGAAAGCCGGTGACGTTGGTCGGGATCACTGCCTTTCTCAAAAGGGGTGGGTCTGCAAGTCGTACCCTGGAATTTCTGACTGAGAGGAACCTTAACAAGCAGAGAGAGAGTCGATGAATCAGTACTTACGTCGGGGATGAGCAACATCTGCTACCGCCCAAAGGCCGAACAACTTGAACGGAGCTTCAAGAAAGCACGGGAAAGATCTTTGGAAGGGCGCGTATAATCTTAAGGAAACGAACTTATCCACACTGTACAGCGGTCGGCCGCCCAATAGCCAATCTGCAATTCCCACCGTCAAGGTACATCTGACGCATTTAAATTTGGCAACATAGGAGGCGGCTGATGAAGCGAACCTTAGTCAACATTTCCTCGCCTACTCTCAATACTTTCCTGGCGCTCTGGCCAAGCTTTTAGGGAGTGGAAGGTCCCTTCCTTGATTCCTTGATGGGGACAAGTGACGGCCGAGACGTTAGGATCTCAGTTTTATGTGCCAGTCGCCGTGTCGGAGTCCCCCAAAAGAACTCAAGAAGCTCGCAATAAGCAGTGCTGAAAGTTCTTCAAACGAAGCGTGTTACAATTCAGCAAGTTGAACTTGGAGCACTAATATGTGCCCCGCAGGCCTTAATGGAGATGGCTTGCTCGACACAAACATCGCGGGGGCAGAAAGTCTGGAAGTATAAAACTTTATGCCGCAATCAAACTAGATTGGTTCGAGGAAAAGGTTCTGGTGATGACATTTAACGTCCTATCAGCGAGCGTTCGTGATTGCATTGCTCCAAGGATCTCACCGCAGCCTCATCGCCGGAATTAGCCGCTGGCCTCAACCACATATTATCTTCTGCAGATCTTGTCCGGGTAAACAGTGTCGCTGAAAAACATGGCATTTCGTCAGCGCACTCTAAAACACTGCTCCAATCTACTCACCGGTCCCATTTACCACGGTAAGTTGCAGGGACTGGCCTGGTTTCGTAGGTGTCGACGAGATGACCCAAACGCATTTCATTTGAGGACCGGTGCACGATGATGTGGTGACTGAACCAGTCTTCGAGTTCACCCCGCACGTGTGCGCATAACTGCGAATGAGACGGTTAGTTCAACGCAACCGGGCAGGCGAAGAAGTATAAATATACCTGTGTACCGATTCAGTATCATTTCTGCCCCAACGCGCTCCGAGCATGTCAAAGTTAGGGATTTGGTCCTGTGTAGTATGAGGCAGGGCGTTAGAGAGCTCGATGAAAGCCTATAGAAATGCACGTTACATCGGGAATGAGCAGCGTTTGTGGGTCTTTTATCGACGGATCATATTCGACCACGAGCGCCTCAGCAACGGATGTCGTAATTTTCAGGCCGTACGGGCCCGGAGTTTTGGACAAAAAGAAACGACTCGTGTCGTTCTTAAAAACCTGAATCCGACCCCTTTTGACTTTTGGGGGAGCTGGAGCAGCTGGAGCTGGAGTTGGCATCCTGTAGTTCCACATGAAAGGGTATCGCTGGATATGGCAGCCTGGGACTTGGAGCATAGTCGTACGTACTTGAGAGATAAATCAAACCCACCCTCCCCCGGATACTGAACTAGAATCGCCACCTGGAGCAATTCCCAGTCCCCCCGAACGCTCCGGTCAAGAGATACGTGCCATCTCAAGGCGTCGCCCACGAAGCAATCGGATACAAGGGTGATAATCCAATCGTTGTCTTTCTGTTTTCCTGCATCCCGCGCTCTTTGGCGGATTGTGTAAACGAATTCTTCGGCTTCCTCTCCACTCTTCCCATAAAATCTTGGCTGGTATCTCGAAAACATAGCTTCTCGAAGGCTTTCCCAGCTTCCCCGAGTCGCTTTATCCAATCCGCTCCACCAGCGAAGAGCGTTGTGAGTCAAACAGGTAGCTACAAAGTCGGCTATCCACTCGTCATCTCGCAGCTTCCCTTGATCATATGCGTGCTTGGTGACCGCAGAGATAAAGTCCTCGCATTCTTGTGCGTCCTTTCCTCGAAATCGAAGCACTTCCGGCTCCAACGATTGTTCTTCGAGTAAAGTAGTCGATTACTCTAGCTGATCGGAGGAAAAGTCCTGAAAGACCCACCACTTGAAGCCATGGGCGCTACAGGCTCTCGACTAAATTCCAGATGTTTGCGCTCTCGGCGCGATTTAGCTCCAAAATGGTTGTCGAGTTTGTGGTGGCGGTAGTGGTGGTGGTTTGATCAGCGTGTTCAACACGTGTACACAGAAGGGTACCCGCTCTTCCCGTTTGGGAATATTAAGGGGGAACAAGGCCGCACCAGTATAAGTCGTTCATAATGCTCCCCTCTCTCAGCCCGAGATCGACTATCGGTGGTCTACGTCAATATGCACATATTTTCTTCTCATTCAAGGGGAACTGTTTACTCCCGTCGCGCATTACGGCTTTAAGCCGGGCTGGGTTTTGCCCATGACTGACCATGCTGTAGCTAGGGATGCGCCTCTCCTTCGTCACCCTTGGCTCGAGTCAAATCGAGGGGTCGGATTCACCAAGTATATCGTTGCGCAACGAAACTATATACATTCACCATCTTCACTGGCTTTTTGCCCGGCAAGACAGTGAGCGCCAAGTTTCCAGTTGCCTTTGAAGACGATGTGCGCGCTTGACACCAAAAATAACAAGAGCAAAATCTCGGGAAATATAGAATTTTCTGCCGCGGTCAAACTAGATTGGTTCGAGGAAAAGATCCTGTTGATATCATCCAGTAGACTATTAGCGGGCGGCGGTCGCTGACTTGCTCCGAGTTTCTCACCACAGCGACATCACTATCCACGGGTCCTGTCCTAAACCAGAGGTAGTCTGGAGTGCTGTTTGTGCGGGAAAAGAGGGTGGCTTGCGTACGGTGTCTAGTTAGCGCGTTTTGAAGCGTTCGCTCTTCTCTGCTGCTCACCCGTTCCATGGACCACGGTAACTTGAAGACGTTGGGGTGATTTTGTATCCGGTGACGAGATGATCCAAATGCTGCTCATTTGAGGGCCAGAACACGCGGAGGCTCCGAAGACTGAACCATTCTTCGAGTTCTTTCCGCATGTGTATGCAAAACTAAGGATCAAACTTCAGATTGTTCCTGTCATGCTAGCGCGATAAGTAGAGAGTATACCTTGAAGTTGAGGTCGTATCATTTCCGCGCCACCGAGCTTGCAGCAAGTCCGCGCCCGGAATTTGATCCTAACGGCACACAATATGACATTAAAACAGTACTCAAAGAGCTTCAAGGGCACGTACATCTGGGATGCACAGTTTTTGTGGATCCTTGATAGAAGAATCGTATTCAACCACTAGTGCTGCTGCGCTTGACGTGGTAAGGCCTAGACCATCTCTGGCCGGCTGTTTGGACAAGAAAAAAATCGTTGAGTCATCCCTTTTGCAGACCTGGATCCTGCCCCTCTTAATTTTCGGAGGGGCCGGCGCGGCTGGGGCAGGAGTTGGCGTCCTAAAAACCCTGGCGTCAGCTAGAGAACTGTGACTTTGAGCAGACTCGCCCCCACTTCAAAGGAAGGTCCAACCCGCCCTCTCTACGCCACTGAACCAATATTGCCACCTGGAGCATCTTCCAATCGTCTTGGATGCTCGGGTCAAGAGATACATGCCAGCGAAGAGCGTCTCCTACGAAGCAATCGGACACGAAAGTGATAATCCAATCGTTGTCTCTCTGTTTTCCTGCATCCCGCGCTCTTTGACGGACCGTATGCACAAATTCCTCGGCTTCCTCTCCGCTTTTCCCATAAAACTTTGGCTGATATCTGGAAAACATTGCTTGTCGGAGCGCATCCCAGTCGCCTCGCGTCGCTTTATCTAGTCCGCTCCACCAGCGAAGGGCGTCGTGAGTCAAACAGGAAGCTACAAAGTCGGCTATCCACTCGTCGTCTCGCAGCTTTCCTTGATCATATGCGTGCTTGGTGACCGCAGAGATAAACTCTTCGCATTCTTCTGCGTCCTTTCCTCGAAATCGAAGCACTCCCGGCT
>WSTY01000886.1:0-13798 GCA_019633465.1 Tulasnella sp. 417 | reverse complement strand
ACCGCGTCCAATTTTCCATAGCGTAAGTCCCGTAATTGCAATGTCTGTCACTAGCAGTATAGAGCTCAGTTTAGAACCTTGTAAGAACGAAAGAGACCTGTTCTGAATTACCGACGTTGACAGCGAGCCCAGAAAGGGCTGGAATGGGATCCACAAAATTATTCACGAGGCGGGATCAGAATCTATTCATTTCTGGAGGACGCAAGAGATTCGGGTACTTACCCAATATGCTACGAGTATCCGGCTTGGTGGGAAATAATTTCAGTATCGCACGAGACAAGAATATGATGAAAGAAGAGGTCATTCCTGCCCGCACGCAAGAAGTCAAATTGACAAGTCACTCCAATTTAGTTGCTACTTGCCGAAGAGGAGAGCCCCCAAAATGAGCTTGTTGCGGTCGTAGAGGGTGTAGCATCTCCACGCGAAGAAGAGTTGGGCCATGAACACCGTAAGCCAAACGGTAATCGGTAGTGCGACCGTTTGGCGCGAAGCATACAGGAAGCGGCTTTGGGAAGATGTTCCGATTTTTCACTGAATCAATTGATGAGGGCTTGACGAGCGTACCTCCAATCACCATAGCTAGCGGCCGGGTGGCAGCTCGTGAGTCCTCCAACGTCAACCCGAGGAGGAGATGAACGGACTACTCACTATGTAACACACCGGTTCCATTCGATATTTAAGAGCGCGACCCACTCAGCTCTGGGTCACAAACAGGGTGGTCGAATCTTACAGCAGTCGCAATGTTCCATGTGCCGTTATTACTCACGTGGCCAACACGACGCAAGAAACTACAAGCCAAAACAGGCGCGGTGACTCGTATCCGAACGTTGAGAAGTATTTCGTGGTCTGAGTGGCGATTACTCCCTTGAAGTTGGTTAGTATCCAATGCGACGACGGAATTAACAAACGAAGCCTACCATCATCAATGTAACCACGACGAGGCTCAAGAACCTAGATGCAAAGGGGGACATGTGCGATTGAGAAATTGCAAGAAATTTGGTGATGCCGACGACGAACCATGGGCCTAAGAATTCCTCTGGATGTGCCTTTATCTGCTGGATGGTGCTATCGACGATCTCCGTACGACTCGCTATGACCGATGCGCTCATCCTCAGTCGCTGGTTGATGCAGATGCTGAGGAGGTCTTCAGGACTCCAGGCCCCACTGTGATGGGGGTTCCGAAAGTCGGAAAACGACGAGCTGGCCGATTATATATATGAGGCTCAAGAGAGAAAGAGACTAGAAGGAAGCCCACTCCAGGGAGAATGTGGGGAGGGAGCCGGGGGTGAGACGCGCGTTCGTGACGAAGGGAGCTTAAAAGAAATCCGGCAGGCCAGAGGGCCGCCACCAAATTCTAGCCCCGCCACCAGCAGTCCCGACCCTGAAATGAATTCGCTTGTCCGTATATATATACGGCCATCAGAATTGAGCCAAGCCGCCACAGGGGGCTTGTCACCGACCGAGGCAGGTCCCGTTTTCGTCCTGATAGTCTCAATCCTTTATAAAACATGATCCAAGCGTTGTGATACCGTTCCACCTAGTAACGGATTGAATATACCGGAGGCTTCGAAAAAGGATGATCAGGAATGCAACGAATCGGAAGTAGTAGGGCTGTTGGGGCCAAGTTCCCGGAGCTCGGGATTTACACATCTCGGTCAGCAGACCCTGAATGCACGGCACACCCCCCGTTTTTGCACCATCGCTCAGTGTCCCAGCAGCTCGCCACCAAACAAGCCGAGACTCCATTGTACGTTGGAGCTCGACGTCTAATCGACTGGAGGCCGTCATCACCCAGTATCCGTGAAGCTAACTCTGGTTGGGGCTGGAGTTCGAGCGCGAGGTCGCCGTACCAGCCAGCAAAACCGAGCGGGGCTAGTCAAACCAGGTGTGTGACAGTGCACCGTGTAGCTCCGAACTCTGGGTCATGGCTAGTGCCGGTCATTCTGGAGTCAATCCCCTAGAAAAATGGAGACCTTTTTATCTCTCACCTCCCGTGTGACGCCCTTCGCTCGATGCCCCTCCCCTCTCTAGTCAGTATTATAATTATCCAACAACAGGAATGGAGAGAATGTGATCAGGTCTGTATAATGTTCGCCCCAGCGACGGTATCTACACTCTTTCATGTTACATGTGCCCCAGGCACTCATAGGGTCAGGGATGATGTGCCCTCCCTAAAACGCTGCCGTACACCAGCATTGAGCGTTTGGCCAAGCCTCTCCACTGTTCATATGGTTCATTTCGGCCCTGCATTCATCGATGAAGATAAAATTGTTTAGCTTCAAGTTGGCCACCCTAGCCTTCCACCTGACGGGCTTTTTCGGTGGGGACTCCCGTGATCAAGAGGAGGATTGCCTTCGAGGAGAATTAGACCTCTCGTCAGGTGACAAGTTGTGGGTGTGTTTAGTATGGAAGGGCTTCCTGTTCTTTACTATTTACTACTGATTCAATATGTTCGACGTCGTATGGGTCGAGCGGGTGGCCGTCTGACCAGGGGTTTGAAATTCGACTGACGGTTGGCTTGGCGTTGCATGCAGGTCCGATGCACGGTGAAGGTTCCGCAAGTAGCTGAAGACACCATCTCTTTGACTCCTTTGCCCTTTGCGTATCGTGAGCGGATAATATTTGCTCATACTTCGTCAGCGAGATTGGGGAGGCATTTCAGTGAAAACCAATAAAACACCACGTGACTGAGACGGGAAAGGGTCCTCTGTTTCTAGGGACGAGCCTTTTGGGGAACGATGCTTCGGGTCGCGGCCGCCTTCGTATGACACAGTTTAGCTCTCGTAACCACGCAGTTGCGGGACAACGTCGAAGCGACGTGAATGGCCGTTCCTGTGTGGTCCAATAATCTGAAGGGGTCTGAAGGTATCCCATCTCTTCAATCCCAAGCTCGGAAAATCCCGGCCTAATACTCAACTCGTTTCTAGACCATAAAGTTCTTCTTTCGATGTGACGTGTGCCATTGTTCGCACAACCTTCCTCGTTCCCCGGTTCGATCGACCTCGTGATCACACTGTGGGCCATATACATCAATTCCAGTCCCAGCAGCGGTGGCCGGTCCTGATGACTTAGACCGGTTACTTGGGCGTGTTGCGGCACTTTTGGCAGCCAAGAGAGAGTCGAGCGCCATGGGGTCAAACCGGCCATTCGCGGCGACAAGGTTGTTAGCCCGGGTGCTCCATCCTTCTGGGATTCGACATTGGCACCATACGGGCGAAAGTGAAATTTCCTTCGGTCATTCGACTCGGAAGGCCCGGCTGAGCTCATTACTGACCAGTACTCTGCAGCTCAATATACTAAGAATCACCCCAGATGTTGGAGGTACGGCCCCTTCGATGGTGAGGTTCCGGAGTCGTCGGAGAGCGCGTTGCGTTCTGGGGCTATACGCTGCGCGACCGCGTCCAATTTTCCACAGGGTAAGTCCCGTAATCGCAATGTCTGTCACTAGCAGTTTGTAGCTCAGTTTAGACGGCTTGTAAGAACGAGACGTGTTCTGAATTACCGACGTTGACAGCGAGCCCAGAAACCGCTGCATAGGATTCCCAAAATTATACACGAGGCGAGATCAGAATCAAGTCATTTCTATAGGACACAAGAGACCTGGGTATTTACCCATTATGCTACGAGTACCCGGCTTGGTCGGAAATAATTTCAGTATTGCACGAGATATGTATATGATGAGAGAAGAGGTCATTCCTGCCCGGGCGCAAGGAGTTAACTTGACGAGGTACCCCAATCCGGTCGCTACTTGCCGAAGAGGAGAGCCCCAAAAATGAGCTTGTTGCGGTCGTAGAGGATGAAGCATCTCCACGCAAAGAAGGGCTGGGCCATGAACACCGTCGGCCAAATGGTAATCGGTAGTGCCACTGTTTGGCGTGAAGCTTGCAGGAAACGGCTTCCGAGAGATATTCCCACCTTTCGCCAAATTGATTGATGAGAACTTGACGAACGTACCTCTAATCACTATAGCTAGCGGCGGGGTGATGAATCGTCAGTTGTCTGACTTCAACCCGAGCAGATGATAGGGTACTATCGCCGAACATTCCCTAAAACGCTTTCCATGTCGCGCGAATGTGGGGCTATTCTGTTCGTGCGGGAGCGCCGTAGCCATGTGAACCAGGTTCGCCCCACCTGCCAGCAGTTGATAATGCATACTCTGATAAAATAACACATCTCCTAGTCAAAGCCTGCCCGGCATCATTTCCGTCTGGAGGTGAACGCCAATCCTCCGCCACCCTCAGCCTACACAAAGGTTGTGGTTTGTAAGCATTGTACGTATCATGACTGACGTTGGGGCTCACCGCGTCGCCTCTCTCACCCTGATCATCTTCGCCTTCGCTCAACGCACTCCCGTCGAGATCCGATGACGATCGTGCTGTTTCGGGTCGCCTTTCACCTTTCTCAGTGGCTTGTTGTGTTGTCGCCTTGGTTGGGGACATGGGGCCGACATTAAGGTCGGAACTGTACAGTATAGCCCTTGTGTTACGTACTACACAAAATACCCATCGCGCCGATTCTAGTCCTCTGACTCCGCATACCTGCTGCAAATCGTTTTCACGTCTTTCTCCATCTTCCGATACTTGCGCATGTGATCCTTGGCCTCCGGTGGCATGACTAACTTCTGCCCTTTCACCAGCTTCATCAGAGCAACAATTTCATCCCGCGTCGCCCGCCCTGAACGTTCATTCAATCAATCGCTCCATACACCGAATCACACATTGGACTTACCACCCGTTTCAGCATCCTCCGCTGTAAGAAGCATTGCCATAAGAATGAACACATCTGGAGGCGTCGATAGCTTCTCTAATTTTGGTATGCAGCTCCATGGAAGAAGTCGTCCCTCAGTAGTAACACCTGCCCCCGAGCTGTATTCAAGTACAAACGTCCCCGGCGGAATAAGCCTATTGCCAGTCAACTAAATAATCAACCTCAAAGACCCACACCTTCCCCAACATGCTTACAGTACATCCCCAGGCTTAGTGATCACTTTCACCCATTCCGCCACTGGATTCTGACCTGTTGCCACCGCCTGCGCCTCCTTGTACACGCACGCTGCCCAAAGTCGCTCCTCAATGCACTTGTCGCGGTACTTCCGAGCTGCTTCTGTAACCTCGTTGGCCTGTGTCCAAACCAGCATCAGCACCAAGTGGTGACCCACATCCTGAACCCGGTATTCGCATGCCGTTGCCACATGCATTCGTGTCGCAAACGGCTGATAGCATATAAATCGTTGTTCCCAGCTTCCACCAGATGGAGGTGCGGTTATCGTCTGATAAAGGCTCTTGTCCAGCCCCTGCTTACAGTCGTCCAGCTCTCTATTAGTGGAGAGAAATCCATTATCATCTCGACCTCGTTTCTGTTCATCCTCAACACGCCTCTCACTCTACAAGCCTTGGCCTCGTAACCAACCCCGTGTCCGCGATTTCCGTCCACACAAAAGCCCCGGGATGAACCCCAAGAGCTAGAAACTGCTCCCATCTTTGATATCGCACCTTAGGAGTCAGGGAGGTCGTTGCCCAATTCCCATCTTCACCACCCAAACCATCCAGTTAACTAGTTGGCCCCGGTCCTTGACCAAACCAAATCGTCGCTTCACTCACCACTCATCGTGATCCGATCGGCGCCCTTTGCGATTGTCGTCGCCGCAACGTTAGCAGGATTGAGTCGAAGTTCAGAAAGGAGCCGAGGGACGTTTGATGCCACTAGGAAAGGACGCCAACTTGAAAGACTCTCCCGAGCTTTACTAGTCAGTTCGGGATCACTCTCTTCAACCCTAAGTTCCAATAATCGCGGCCAAACAGACTCGATGCAAAACATCTCCGTCCGAAACGATTGAAACTTGTACCACAGATCAGGGATTTTAATTTAGACCGACAGACGCTTCACTGAACAGACGCTTCACGTCACTCACAGGTGGATTTCGAGCAGGAATAAGTGCAGGAGCAAGCGCGATTGACGTCAGCTCCTCTGCACGGTGGTCTCCAAGGTCACCATAGTACAGCTCCTTCCAGGGATGCGCTCGAGGTACCGGGACCATGAGCTCCGGAATCGGAATCCCACTTATCTCTACGAGCCAATTTCGGATGGTTGTATTAACAGCAGGTCGGCCGTCCTGTGCGGGAAGAGGAAAGTATTCCATTAGGTACTGCAAACCGGACGAGTGTGATGAGAGGGAGCGGTTTAAATGGTGTTGTGCAGATGGACAGAGTCACCTTTTTAAATTTTTTTTTCGGAGAGAGTCACCTTTCCTCTCACGCGGCCTTCGACTCCCCCTTGTCCATCGCCAGCCTCCTCCCCCACTCCCTACGTGCTGACATTAACCCCAACATGACTTGCAATCAAAGCATTGCTGAAATGGTCCTTCTTGGTAACCAGTTAAAGGAGTATTATTTGCGACTCCCCGAATACCTGGACAGTATTGATCCAGGTCATCATCTCGCCGAATGGAATTTGATATCGATGTGGGCAGCTGAAGCCATCTCCAAAGTCAATGATTTCGTAACTTCCAAGATGCAGAATGTACTGAAATCCACAAAAGCTCGAGAGGTCCTGTGATTGAGATATCCTCCCCCTTTCAGGACCACGAAGTTTGCCCTTTTGTATTGCCTAATCCAAACAACACAGTTCGCCCCCCAGGAAAAATGTCTTATATGAACACAGACGATCGTATTGACGAGGCCCTTGGCGGTGGGGATGATCCCTCATCTCCTCCAAGGATGGATACCGATGAGAATGAGGAAGCGAGTTCAATTACGATCCAGAGGACACCGAGCCCCGATCTTCCCGGGGAGTTCTCGGACCTCAGCAAGGTTATTGGGGAGATTAAACCGCACATTGAAAATGGCGAGAACTTCCATTCGGTAAGAGAATGATAAAAGATGTCATAGGCTACCGGGAAAGCACGCTAGAAATTCAGGCCATAACAGACATCGTATCTCAAGAACATTCGCAGCTACATGGGGCAGAACGCCAATCCCCCTCTTCTCGTTCGCGATAACTCCAAGGTCATACAGCTTGCAAAGGTAGTCGCGCAAATATTCCGCAGCGAGATATGCGCTGACGATGGAGTAATTAATAGGACATCCTGTTGATTCACCGAAAGTTGGCTTCAATGACTCCTGTCCTCACGATTCCGGAGGGCAAATTAATCGAACGTTATATGATCGAGGCCTCTGCAGAAGGTTCACTCATTAGAATGTTAGAGATCACTCTGGGAGAGGGTTTGACCGTCGATGGATAGCAGTATATTATGTGCATGGGTACTCTCATTAACCAATGTGACAGCAACTAATGTTTTCTAGCGTGCAGTGGGTGCAGAAAGGCAAGCAGAAGGCCGAAATCCGGGATGAGGATCGTATAGTCGCGTAGCGCAGATTTACCGCGCTCACGTCTACACAGACACTACGAGAGTTCCACAGTCCTTCGATCCTGGATTTTGAAAGGTAGTCCAGACGCTAGTAAGCAGCCATGAGTGACTGAACCATTGGTAATGAGCAGTGTCTGAACAATGCAACAGTGTAGTGAGTACCCTATTTAATTGTACATTCGCGAATTCAGATTATTTCTGGACAGTGGAACAGCTGGGGTAGGAGTTTTGTGCATCGGTGAGTTTGAACGACGATCCTATGGTTCATGCCGCCGAATCGCCACTCACTAACCCCTCACCAGCTTCGAAAATCCGGGGTTGACGGCCCTTCATCAGCAAAACCACTTTTGGGATATACCAACTATCAAGAATATATAGCGTATGTATGCTATATATTTGGAAGGGAATATATAGCAGAGTATAGCATAGAATTTTAATTTATATCACTGTATATCATATTATAGCAATAAATAGTGGTGTAGCAACATAGCATTCTATATCAGTATTTTCACATGATGCTTACCATCAATATTGACCCTCACCATTGACTGTGCCTCTCATCCACCCTTTCTTCAAGTCTCAACATTGATCCCCACCCTTACATCAGCTCCACTCTTGCCATCAATTTCAAACTGCCTCCTGGTTGGCATGATATGACAGAATATAAAATGCAATGATTTACTATACTGCAATGAAGTGCAATAAACTGCTATGGGAATGTATATATCATATATACCAATTAGAGATGGATATGCTGCTATGAAATGCTATAAACTGATATGTCGCAATGGATGCTATATAGCGTGGTATAGCATTTCATAGCATTTCATAGCGTTTTATAGCATTTTATACCAATGACCCATTTTGCTGATGTTCTCCTTGTTATTCTCATTCATTGCCGACTAAATGTGATAAAGGCCTATGATGTTGGTTGGGGTTGGCGGCAGATTGGTCGTTGACTCAGGACTCGGGGCAAAACAAACAGACGTGCACTGCTTCTGTCTGGCTGGAGTTGACAACGCAAACAACGAACCTCGTTCTCGAACATTTACCTCGACTCTGATCACACTCGAGTTCGGAACACCCCGCATGGTGGCTTGAATAATTTTGTTCATATGGAAAATCACATGAACAATAAAGCATACGGCATTCTCTTTCGGGTTGGTTATAGCCTACCTTGTTAAGAAGGTGGAGCCAGGGGACGCCAGGTCGGATGTGAAAATAACTTGTGCAAATTATCATTGTCTTCCGCATGCATACGGAAACACCTGGACAGACCACAAAGTCACAATAATTGCATGATGGAAATCGGTGCATGTTGCACCGCTTTCGAATTCGAATATTCCCCTCTGATTGGGCGGCACAAACAACGCATCTCGTCGCAGTGACGTGCATCTCTTCCCTTCTTTTACCTAATACCACCTATGTCTAATTGGTTTCGTTGGCATCGTTGCGAGGGGTATACGCAAAGGAATTGACCACTGGGCGTTTGCTGCCTAACCGCCCAATCCGGCCTTCGCGCGCTGATCCGAATTTGCCTCGTAACCGCCGTTACTACCCCATCCGCGTCAACTGCGGTTCCAAGAGCAGTCTTCGATTTACGTTTTCAACCACTCCGTTGATCGGCTCACCCTTGACTCTCCTTTTGGACGTGCACCTCCACGATGCGCGCTGTCTTCCCGAGCACGAGATTCGAGTCGACGACGATGCAAACAACTTTATTCCCGAGTATATATATATCTAGGAGCAGTATAGGTCTCCCACAATGTCGGAGATACAAATTCAAGATGAGAAGGGACTGCCATTGAGCCGAGAACGTGGTGCGGAGATGCGTGTCTGGAAGAAACAGAGGTACGAGAATAGGGTAAAACTATTGAGAAGGGCCAAGTCGAGGTAGGGACCTGTGATTAACACGTACTAGCGCAGTGTTCACAACGACTCCATCAATAGACGAAGTTCCTCGAGATATTCATCACATTCCTTCACATCCTCCTTCAGACCCAGTTCAGCGTAAATCGAGGACGCTTCGCGGACCAGGCGCTCAGCCGCGGTATACTGAGCTTGCTGGCGATGCAACCAGGCCAGGTACCAGGATATGTTGGCCAAGGAGTACATGTCTCCAAGCTGTTGGTATGTTCGTTGAGCCTCCGAGTACGACTCGAGAGCTTTCTCGTATTCTCCCCGATCTGATTGGATATCCGCTATTCCCTCGAACGACCGGGCCAAGCCGCGCATGGACCCTATTTGCGAGAAGATCTTTTGAGCCTGAATAAAGGATTTCTCGGCTTTGGGATACTTTTTCTGCATTCGATACACTTCTCCTAAACCCTTGAGCGATTCGGCTACGCCGGCCTGATTCCCTACTTGAGAGAGAATTTCGCGGGCTTGAATATACGATTCTTCGGCTTTGAAATACTCCTTTCGCATGCGGTATACAGTGCCCAGATATACTACCGAAGCGGCAAAGCCTTCTTGATTCCCAATTTGAGAGAAAGTATCACGGGCTTGGAGATATGAATCCTCGGCTGTAGAATACTCGCATTGCAGGGCGAACGTCTCTCCGATTCCTATCAGGGCCCGAGCCTTGAAGTTTTTATCTTCAACTGACTCCGCAACCTTGAGCGATTGCTCGAAATACTCCCGAGCTTCAGTAAATTTGCCGTTACGCACTTGAATCCGGCCAAGAGCTTGCAAAAGTCCGCTAGAGCGAGTTACAGACAAATTGTTCCCTTCACTGTGCGAGGGAGTGGTCTGATCCTGCGGAATCTTCGTCAATAAAAGTCAGCTAAAAGAGAAAAAATACACTACCATCCATGAGATTCCTTGTTCGCATTTTTCAGCTGTAGGTCGCTCGCTTGGATCCAGTTGCCAACACTGCCTCATCAGATTGCAAAGCGCCTTAATTTGCTGGAATTGACCATCGTTTTCAACGGCCGGGAGATCCCCTTTCGTGATGCGAGTGACAACAGCAACATCGTTTTCTTTGTCGAATGGGAAGTTACCAGTGACAGCCTACGGCAGGCGACAGTGAGATCGAGCGGCCTCTACGAGTCCCGGTAACCCATAGTGACGCACCTCCCAGCAGATCCATCCAAATGCCCAAACGTCACTAGCCAAACCAGGTAACTTTCCCCCCAAAAGCTCGGGGGCGGCCCATCGAACAGTCCACGCGGGACCTGTCATCGTGATGAACTCTCCGGATGGAGCAATGTCAGCTGTGAGGGTCTCTATCTCCTGTGGTTCCGCTCTGGCCTGGTGCGGTGTAGTAGCCGCCTCGACTCCTCTGACACTTTTTGGCCTTTCCACCGTTGGATCCACAGCACGAGCGGAGCCAAAGTCCGTAATCACAGCTAGGTTCTCCGAGTTGACCAGAATGTTGAGCTACATCCAGGTTAGGATCAAGTTAGGAGAAGACGAGATTTGACGTACCGATTTGAGATCACCGTGACAGATTGGTGGGTCCCTCCCATGAAGGTAACTCAGCCCACAAGCAATGTCGCCTATCTGTAGATTCTTCAATAAAAACTTAGAGTATAATGGTCTAAAGCTCACTAGGGACACACGTTCCGGGAGCTCCCACTTCTCGGACCGGATGAACTCCCGCAAGTTGCCATTTTTCTCCCAAGCGAACACCATCCAAGCGACACCCTGCCCGACGTCTTCAACAAAGCCAACAATTCTTACGACGTTTTTGTGGGAGAGTTCATTGAGCAGATTGGCTTCGTGAGCGAGTGGCTTATAGTAATGCGTTGGAATGTTAGAATTCTCTGGCTGCTTGGAGTAGACGCCCGTGAATGCTTACGGCAAGCGCTCGATCGTCGTCTAGCTCAGTATCAAACCGCAACTTCTTGACTGCAACGTACTCAGAATCATCGGATGTCGAAGTGGTCGAGGCGTACGGGGATGCGAGCACGGCTGCCTCGACATCCGCTTTCCCACCTGCCCTGGTGTCTCGGCCTTCAATCGGTTTGATTCGGGCTTTGTCGATCCGGAGGTGTGATAAAAACCCGAGGACTTTTCTCTGGAGCAGAGAAACGAGTTAGTCCTCCAGAGGCTCTACGGAAGGTCCGTATAGGCCAAGCGCTTACTGGGGAGATTCTGAGACGCTTCATGGCATCTTCGACTTCCTCCATGGCGGCCGCTTCGGCACTCGGCGTTGGGCTTGATCCCTTCTCCTTGTTGTTCTCGTCCATTGACGAATAATTGTGGTGAAGGTCTATAACGGCGGGAAACGGTCGGTTGAGGTTGACGACTGATTGGTCGTTGACTCATGACAGGGGGCACAACAAACACACGACGTCCTACCTCTTTAGGAGGGCGGAGCGGACGCTATGTCCGACGCGAGAGCCGCTGATATGAACTAATATCGTATACTCAAGCACTTACAGAAATCGATACAATGAAAACACAGAGAAGGTCCATGCGGACTGGCTTAATTCTTTCTCCGTGGATAGCCAAACACGCCAAACCCACCACTGGTTCCTGTGAGTCATCCAATCCGACCAACGGGACCAGCATTGCGGCGCCTCTCTAGAAGGACCCCAATGGCGAGGGTTTACGATATAGAGCAATGAATAGATGGGACCTGTGGCTTGGAATGGATAGACCCGGAGAAACGCAAGTATATAAACAGAGGCGGCGGAGAGGCCCGAAAAGGATACGTATACAGCTTTAATGGCCACGCTTACATAAATGGTCGGATCTCTTTAAGAAATTCATTACACATCTTCACTTTCTGCTCCAGATCCAATGTGTCGTAGATCCTGGACGCTTCGCGAACCAGACTCTCTGCCTCCTTGTACTGAGCTTGTTTGCGATGCAGTAAGCCCAGGTCCCATGATATGTTGGCCATACCACGCGCATTCCGAGTCCGTTGGTATATCTTTTGAGCTTCCAAATAGAACTCTTGGGCTTTCTCATGTTCTCCCCTTGCTAAGTGTAGGTTCCCCATCCCTCTGAGCGACAGGGCGAGGCCGAGCTCATTCCCGATTCGAGAGCTGATGTCGCGGGCTTGAATGTACGATTCTCCGGCTTTGGAATACTCACCCCGCATGAGATGCAGGTCCCCTAGACCTTTGACCGATTGGGCAAAGCCCAATTGATCTCCGATTTGAGAGTAGATGTCACGGGCTTGCAGGTATGATTCTTCGGCTTTGGAATACTCGGCCGTAATTTGATATACATCTCCCAAGGCGCAAACAGATTGGGCAATTCCTGCCTTGCTCCCGACTCGTGAACTGATATCTCGGGCTTCGATGTACGCGTTTATGGCTTCGGAAGGCTCGTCCCGCATTCGGTACACGTCTCCCAAACTCTTAACCGATGTGGCAAAACCAAGCTGATCGCCGATTTGAGAGTACATGTTTCGAGCTTTGATGTATGTTTGCTCGGCTTTGGAATGTTCGCCCCGCATGTGGTACACGTCTCCCAAACCCTTGACCGATTGCGCATAGCCAAGATCATCTCCGACTTGAGAATAGATATCGCAGGCTTGAATGTACGATTCCTCGGCTTTGGAATAGTCGCTCCGTATGCGATACACATCTCCCAAGCAGTCAACCACTTGGGCAAAGCCGAGCTGACTCCCCATTAGAGCGTAGATGTCGCGGGCTTCAATGTACCATTTTTCGGCTTTGGACCACTCGTCCCGCATTTGACACAAATCTCCCATTCCCTTCACCGATCGGGCAAGGCCAATTTGATCTCGGATTTCATAGCAGATACCGAATGCCTCCATGTACGATTCCTCGGCTTTAGAATACTCGTTCCGCATGCGGTACACATCCCCGAGACTGTCAACGGACTGTGCAAAGCCGGACAGATCCCCAATCCGAGAATACACATCGCGGGCGCGGATGTATGATTCCTCGGCTTTGGAATACTCGCTTCGCATACGGTATACATCACCCAAACCGTCAACCGCTTGGGCAAATCCAGTCTGATCCTCGATTCGAGAGCAGATGTCGCGAGCTTTGGTGTACGACTCCTCAGCTTTCGAATATTCGTCTTGCAGATAGGCTGTGTAACCAATCGCGTTCAACGCCCTGGCCCTGTCTCCTGGATCTCCAACCGACTCGGCCACCTTGAGCGATTGTTCAAAATATTCCCGGGCCTCATTCAGCATGCTGTTCGTTACTAGATTGAGGCCAAGAGCGTATAGAAGTCCACTCGAGCGAGTTATAGACGAACTGCTCCCTTCTCTTTGTGAGGGTGGGGCCTGGTCCTACGGAAATCCTCGTGAACGCCAATCATCTACAAGATGAAAGTGCCTTACCATATACCGGAGGACCTGTTGACACTTTACAGTTGCAGCTCGGTGGCTTGGATCCAATTTCCAGCACTCCCTCATCAGGCTGCAAAGCGCCATAATCTGCTTGAGTTGAGAGTCATTTTCAACGGTCGGAAGATCTCCTTTCGTAATCCGAACGATGA
>WSTY01000885.1:0-13808 GCA_019633465.1 Tulasnella sp. 417 | reverse complement strand
GAATCTATCCGTCGAGAAGTACAGGAAGCCGCATGATGAGTGTTTCAAATTTCAATGAATCTTTTCTGATGCCATATATAACGCGCGCCCTGTACATATTATAATTCTATATGATCTGTTACCCGAGACTTTCCAACAGTCCATTTCTCCTTTGTCACGTTACGAGGCAGTCAGTCTCTAGACCCGATCGAATTTACAAAGCTTATTTGCCGCGAAACAGCACCTTGACAGATGTGGCCGCTACATTGAATGACGACCGGTCAGTCCCCAAGCAATGGACGCCACAAATAGAACAAGTGAACTCCGGAAGACCAAACAGTAGCAAGATCCGCTTAAATATCGGGCCCTGGGCAGGGTATTCTGTCGCGTTGCGAACTTGTTCATCAAGGTGTGAGCGTTGGACCCGCCCGGCTCGGCAGGGCCCGTTTGGTAACGAACAAGCTATTATAATTTGTTGATACCCGACCCTGATTATATGGGGTCTCCGAGCGGTCCCTTTGACTCTGGGAACCCAACTGTGAGATTGCCAGGGCTTATTTTTCCTTGGCAAACCAATGGGAATTTAAGAGACTTCGTTGCCTCACAAGATTGGGAGGTACCTGAGCGAATCTCACTAGTAAGATCAACCAATATTCTTTGAGCCACACCCGAGAGCTCGCACTCTAGATCGGTGACGTTACGAGGGGAGTGGAATACCTCCACAGCCAAAACCCACCCATATATCACGGAGACCTGAAGGCGGTGGGTCTCCCTGCCATCGAGCTAAGATATCTGATAAGCTCATACCTACGTCTCCAGATTAATATATTAGTGAATCCCGACTATCGGGCGTTGATTACCGACTTTGGGTCTGCTCGTCGACTTGCAGAAGTGGATCATAATGCAGAGACGGAGCATATTGGAGATGATGTGCAACCGGCACCAGCGGCCCGGCTCGAGGCGACGTTCTGCGCGTCTACAAATACGATAACCTTGACAGGAAATGAATTTACCCTCAGATGGGCGGCTCCAGAGCTACTGAACGACGAACCCCCGACAGTTAAGGTCGATATATGGGCATTGGGGTAGATATCATATGAGGTAAACCCTCTGCACTGGCATCTTGGGGAGCAACTCAGAAACTGGTGATCCCATAGGTCATGACCAACTCCATTCCGTTTGAGGACGTTGTAAAGGACAGTATTGTTATCAAGCGTGTCATCCGTGGAGATCTTCCGCTCATCAAGGGCGATGCGCGCATGTCCTTGATACTGCAACTTTGCCACCTAATGTCCGAATGTTGGACCATCGATCCCTGCCACCGACCAACGGCCGCCTATTGTCTAAATTCATTAAATTGGATGGTGGGTTATCCTCATTCGAGTGTCTATCAATACAGCTAACCCATATATTACAGTCCAGAAATGTTCCAAATCCGCGCCGCACCACCAGCACAGCAGTTCCCGAGATTCCCTCTCCATGGCTTTTACTTCAGCTGGGCGAGATGCACAAAAGGCAGGACGACTACTCCAGCGCGATAAATTGCTACATCGAGGCTCTCGATCTGTTTACATATGCCGCAGATAGGAGAGGAAGAGCCCTGGCTTTGAGCCGGCTTGCCGAGATTTATCTCAATCAGGGCGAGGCTGAAGAGGCGGCCGAGTTCTACACGGAAGCGCTGGAAACTTTCACGAGCATCGAAGACCAAAAGATGAGAGCCTGGGCTCTGTGGGGTCTCGCTCGCGCATATCCGTTCCGGGACCAGTACAACGAGGCCGCCACGTTCTACTCCGAGGCCTTGAAAATCAACACCGAAATCAATGACGGCCACGGGAAAGCACTTTCTCTGTTAGGTATTGCTGAATTACACCGGATTAGAAAGGAGTACAGGGAGGCAGTCCCATTCTACTCCCATGCCCTGCAAATCCGCACTGGCATTGGCGACCTTCACGGAAGAGCTTCTGCTTTGTCGGCTCTGGCTGAGGTGCATCGATGTCAAAATGAGTGCGAACAGGCGCTTGCGCTTTACACCGATGCATTGCAAATCTATACTGATATTGGAAACATTCGAGGGACAGCCTTCGTTCTGCTCGGACTGGCAAGAGTCGATGGCGATGAAGGCCGCTACAGTGACGCAATCGACCATTACGAACAAGCTGCTAAAATCTACGAACAAGTCGGAGATGCTGGATTAGCAGCTGATGCATTGAAGAGCGCCGCCGATGCCCGTCGACTAGTCGAGCTGAGTGAGGAGGCTGCCTGATGGTTCGCTGGGATGCATCGGGACACAATAAACCCTTTGTAATGCAGTGTCGCATAGATTGTAATTCAAGGCTTTCTGACAGCCACTTTTTTCTTTATTGTAATGCACTGAATTAGCGCTTCCTTTTTCCTTGCACATCCTCTTGTCTGGGATGCGAGTCGGCGAGCCTCGTAACAAGGATGCACTTTGTTCCTCGCTCGCTCCCCTCGCTCGGGCTGTTTGCTCGCTACCCATGCCTCCATCCCTCCCTTAGATAGCATCCTTGGATTCGCTGAAGTTCAAAAGCTATCCAAATACCGGCCCTCCAGTTAAAAGAACCGTCATTGATTTTTCACGGCAGCTTTGCCTAGGCTAAAACACTCATCCTTCACCGGCATATCTCTCGAGACAGCGCCCGTCACCTATAAACTAGAATTAAAATCCGCTCAGGTGTCACTAGGTAAAGCGAAAGGTCGGATTGGGGGGAAGCACATCGTCGGTGCTGCTCTACTCGGTTCACTGGACTGCTGGCTGGCTAAGCCGTCCAGACACACACAGCAGGCCAACCCCAACACAGACAAACAACAACGTTCGACGCCACCGAACCACCTAGCCTAACTCCTGTATCCCTAGGCCTCCCATCCGCTTAGGTGCTGATTCGTGGAGCTCATATTTAGGCACTGAGCTACCTATTCTGGCAAGCATCTCTGGACTATGAACTCGATGCAACAAGAGGAGGACTATGATGCCAGCTCGAACCATTCTCCGCGCTCTGGCCAGGGTTGCGCAACCGGACGATTCCAGACCAGCACTAAGTTGGTGCGTGTAATCCGTAATGTAGCGTTTTTTCTTGGACAAGTTCTGAAATACTTTCTATTTCAGATAGAGAAGATAGAGGAACTCGCAAAGTGGCGTATCGATCCGTCATCGATCGAATTTCCTCAAGACGCCGAGGAGTTGCATGGGGGACACGCGACAGTTTCGAGGGGGATTTTGAATCCTGTCTCCAATAAGGGCGGTAACGGGGGCGTATTACATGCTCGAGATCATGCTGGGCAGAAGGTACTGGGCCCTGTCTCCTACAACGAGGTATTAACCAGATTACCGATGGCAATATAATAGGATGTCGCAGTCAAAAAATTAAAAATACCAGCAGATAATGATTTAGGGCGATTGTTAGGGGTGAGGATACGTATTCTTCAATCATTTGCGGCCGTTGTCACCAACGTTCCTTCAGTTGACACTCAGGGAAGCGGGCTTCTTGGTCGAATTGTCTCATCCAAGCATAGTTGAACTGGAAGGATTTGTTGAAGACATGTCGGAGGGCATAATCTGGCTGGTACTACCATGGGCAGCGAACGGGAATTTGAGAGACTTCGTCGCGTCACGAGATTGGGAGATCCCTGAGCGAATCTGGCTGGTAAGATCAATTCATCTCCATGGACTCATGTCTGATAGTCCACAACCTAGATCGATCAGGTTGCGAGAGGAGTGGAGTACCTCCACAGCCGAAATCCACCCATATGCCATGGAGACCTGAAGTCGGTGGGTCCGACTACCCTCATACTATGACAGCTGATCAGCTCATATCTATATCTCAGGTGAACATATTGGTGAACTCCGACCACCATGTGTTAATTACCGACTTTGGTTCCGCTCGTCGTCTCGTAAAAGCAGATCTTGACGGAGAGACGGAGCTGGTCGAAAACCTGCGGCAACCGGCATCGCGGCTCGAAGCAACGTTCTGTGCCTCTACCAATACCATCACCTTAACAGGAAACGAATTTACCCTTCGTTGGGCGGCTCCGGAGCTGCTGGAAGATCAACCGCCGACAGTGAAGATCGATATTTGGGCATTGGGTTGGATAGCGTACGAGGTAGTCCGGAGCTTGACGGTATTCGGACGGGGAACTCACATATAAATGAGGAAATAGGTTATGACCAACGCCATTCCATTTGGGGACGTCGTGAAAGACAGCATTGTTATCAAGCGGGTCACTCAAGGACACCTTCCATCCATTACCAGCGATGCCCGCATGTCTCTAATGCTGGGACTTTGCTGCCTTATGTCGGAATGTTGGAGCACCGATCCCAGTCAACGGCCGACTGCTACAGAGTGTCTGAAGTCATTAATTTGGATGGTAGGGCTTCTGGTTCAGGGGTTCTATCAGTACAGCTGACCTGGATCTGGCAGCCGATGATTGCTCCACACCCAAACCGGACCACCACATCGGCTATGGCCCCCGAGGTTCGCTCTCCTAGACTCCTACTTGAGCTGGGAACCATGCACCTAAACCAAAGAGACTACGCCAACGCTTCAAAGTTCTACATCGAGGCCTTGGAGATCTTCACCAATAACGGCGACCGGAAGGGAAGAGCTGACACTTTATTCCATTTTGCTGACATGCATCGACTCAAGGGCAAATTCGATGAGGCCATCGCGATCTACTCCGAAGTCTTGGAAATCGTTACCAACATGGATGACAGAAAACAGAAAGCCTACGTTCTATGCGGTCTCGCTCTAGCCCATCTACCCCAGGCCAAGTACGGACAGGCCACCACATTCTACTCCGAGGCCCTGGAGATCTGCACCGACCTCGGGGACCTCCAAGCAAAATCATCCGCTCTATTCGGTCTTGCCGAGGTGCATCGCTTGAAACAGGAGTACCGCGAGGCCGTCCCGCTCTACTCAGATGCCCTGCAAATCGACACTGACCTCGGCGACCGGCAAGGGAGAGCCTCTAACTTGTGGGGTTTAGCTGAAATGCACCGCCTTCAAAATGAGTACAACCGGGCGATCCCGTTCTACTCCGATGCATTACGAATATACACCGACATTGGCGACACCCGAGGGAAAGGCTTCGCTCTCCTTGGTCTCGCAGAGGTCAAGAGCAACCAGGGTCACCACAAGGACGCAATGTATGAGTATGAACAAGCCGCGACCATCTTTGAACAAGTTGGAGATGCTAGTATGATAGCTTACATCTCGAATGGTGCCGCTGAAGCTCGTCGACTTGCGGGGCTTCCTTGAAGCAGCCTTGGGAGAGTTCACTGGGGTGTTCCGGGATTCGACGAATCGTTTGTAGAACACACACATTATATAGATTGTAATTATAAATAGTCCATCGCCCAAAGCCGTCCAACACTCTCTTTAGTTCCCCATAAACACTATCATTCAGTTGATCTACCACCCTACCTCCTGTCAGAATCCTCCGACCTGGGCTCGTTAACAGTATGACACTCTCGATTATTCTCTCCCTCTCCAATTTGGGCACGCTATTATGCTGGATCATCATCAATGGAGGGCTGGGATCGAACAACCCCGCCCCGGGGGCTTCAAGTCGAATGGGACCGCAGTCTGTCGGGATGGGTGTGAGCGTGCACACGTGTACGGCTTGGTTGGGTTGCTCCGTATCGAAAGTCGAAGGCACCACGCCCCTAGCAGCTCCTCAGTGTGACCACGCAGTTTAATCAGACTTTGAATCACGCAGATTATATGACAGCCAGGCGCTACCGCTGGGACCGCGGAGAGGTAAGAAAACCCAGGTTTAGGGCGTGATCTGGTCGTCTGTTCCGTGGTACCGCGTTCCTGTAATAGTTTATTGACTTTAGATACAGACCTCACAACCCCGCGCACCATTCACCATTGTAGTTACTGCTATTGCAGATGTAGGGAGGCGTTAGCCAGTCACTGCGAGGGAACATGGGACAGGTGAGTGGAAGTGAAAGGACGCTCGAGTGGGAGTCGGGCTGAACGCCTTGGGGAGACTTCGTCGAGAGTGTTGCTTGTCGGAGTTATAGACTGTCTAAATCTACTTTTCAATGCCACTGGGAATAGTGTGGGGTTGAATGCGATGCACGTCACTTCATGCCCAATATATATAGTGAATTCGAAAGCGCCCGGGTGAAACCGAAAACTCGGAACACTGTTTAGTCTCGTTGCACATTCCCCCTGAATTCGCTACAAACCTGTCCATATCCCCTCCACTCCCCTCCCTTCAGCAACGTCCTCGGATTTCGCTACATTGCAAAGGATACTGTAAGACTGATCCCCAATTGAGCAACGGAACACCCATTAGTTCTCCCCGAACCCGCCCTGCCTGAGCCTCAAACGCCGATCGCAAACCTGCATCCGACGCCACTAAACCAGATCAATGAGAAGTCGATCAAGTGTCCAAGGGCGAAGCTCAAGACCGGATTAGAGAAAACCGTCGTCCACGCAGTTCTACTCGACCAGGTGTGTCACTTTTGACGAGGCCGACATTTGATCCTGGACTGGCCGACCATTGTCCGTCCAATCCTTCAGAGTACGTGTCCTCAGATCCTCAACCCATCCAGCAACAACTTCTCAAACGATCACAATCACAGGCCTTTCACTGTCTTTTGGCCCAAATCCCCTCTTCAGGTTGTGCTGACCGTCAATAACTCGCCCGGGTTCACTCAGGCACGCACACATGTACGCAATGGCAGATGATGTTCACCGGGCCCTCACATGTGTTTCCTCCCAACAGACAATGTCGTTCCGCTGGCACCCCGCCGCCACTACTGTATCTAACATATCCTCTTGCCTTAAGCGGCCCCCTCCGAAACTTCAGGGCACCCTATACCTGCTTCCCCTGGCCGATGAATTCCCAGCGAAGACAATGCATCTCGAACGGTGCCATCTTCAAACTCATTCCTTAGCACACTCTCAAAACCCAGCACGCTCTCGGAACCCAGGAAGAAGAGGACGGATAAGTGCACCTAGTACACCGCATACATCATCCACCTTGGAGGGCAACGAAGCAGCGACGGCGGCGCGGACTCGACGGTTGCCTGTGGAGCCAGTCCTACAAATCAGTCAACATCTTTGACCAAATATCTTCTCCTCACAAAGAAGGAACGCAGGACGATACTATTTTAGACAACCGCCCGTTCCTATGTTTTTCGCGGTGCCGCCGTTTGCTATCTTTGATTCCGAAACGGGCAAACAGCCTCAAGACCCTGAACGCGTTCCATTCACCTGTCCAGATTTCACCAACGACGTTTACGTGAGGGTTCTCATGGATCCAGTTTATCTCTATGTCCAATTCGCCCGTCAAAGCCCGGCCACAAGGAGAGCCATGCCAAAACTTCCATGCGGGTACGCCTTCGCCATTCTTGAGGCATTTCCAATTCAACGGGATGAAGATTTCGGCAGCAGGCATTACGCCTTGGCCTTGGCGGCTGGTGATGCAGAACTAGACGTACTTCGAGGTGCATATAATGTTATGATTAGCCTTCGAAAATACACATAGCGTTGTTTGGCGGTGGGCTCACAGAAGTTCGTGTCTTCGGTGTGAGTCTCGTTGCAGAGCAGGTACATATGTAGTTGGGTGCGCGCGGCTACCTTTCCCTGCGCGCCGATCCCATAAATATGTGGTGCCCGGTTACTCAAGGCAGCTGAAAACGGCTGTGAGATTTACTAGCCAGGGTGATTATGTTGCAAAGAAAGCAAGGTAACAAGATTGACGGGTTGTGCAAACACTGCTCGAGTAGATAATTAACGCGCAACCTCGTGACTCATAGCTAGGCCGCCTTCCATCTCGCTTGATTGCACCTTGTGGAGGTGATACCTGACCCCTGAGTCAACTAAGCTCGCAGTCTCTCTATACTATGAACTCGATACAAGAGGGCGACGGCTACGATGCGACCCCGAATCTTTCCCCGGGATCTGACGGCAGCGGGGCAAATGGCCGATTCCGGCCGAGCGCCAGATTGGTAGGTGCAGCGGGTATCGTAGCGATTGGTCTTCGGTAACTACTGACCGCCTTTACATTACAGCTGGAGAAGATGGAGAAGCTTGCAAAATGGCGCCTCGACCCGTCATCAATCGAAATTCCTCAAGAGGGCTCCGAGTTGCATGGAGGACACGCGATGGTTTCGCGTGCGGTTTTGAATCCCCTCTCCAATAATGGCGGTAACGAGGACGGATCTGATACTCGAAACAATGCTGGACAGAAGGTAAGTAGCTCGCTACCTCTAGTCTCCTGTAACGACGTATTCAACGGCTCACCAATGTCAACGAAACAGGATGTGGCAGTTAAGAAATTGAAAATACCAGCGGATAGGAATTTAGAGCGATTAGTAGTGGTAAGAATATCTATCTTTCAATCATTTGCGGCTGTCAGAACCGACGTTCTTTCAGTTGACCCTCAGGGAAGCGGGATTCTTGGTCGAATTGTGTCATTCAAACATTGTTAAGCTCGAAGGATTTGTTGAAGACATGTCGGAGGGCATAATCTGGCTGGTATTTCCATGGGAAGTCAACGGTAATCTGAGAGACTTCATTGCGTCACGAGATTGGGAGATCCCCGAGCGAATCTGGCTGGTAAGATCAATCAATCTTCATCGAGTAGTGTCTGATCGTCCATGGTCTAGATCAATGACGTTGCAAGAGGAGTAGAGTACCTCCACGGCCAAAACCCGCCCATATGCCACGGAGACCTGAAGTCGGTGGGTCTGGCCGCCCTTCTAAGAAAGCATCAGATGCTCATCCTTACATTTTTCAGGTTAATGTATTGGTGAATTCAGAGTTCCACGCATTGATTACGGACTTTGGTTCCGCAAGGCGACAAGCAGAAGTGGATCTTGCCCAAGAGACGGAGCAGGTCGGAAACGCACGGCCATTGTCAACGCGGCTAGAAGCAACGTTCTGTGCCTCCACCAATACCATAACTCTCACAGGCAACGAATTTACCCTTCGTTGGGCCGCTCCAGAGCTACTGAACGATGAACCGCCGACAGTTAAGATCGATATTTGGGCATTGGGGTGGATAGCGTATGAGGTAGTTCTGAATCCAACAGTATTTGGACAGTGAACTCACGTATAGGTGATGAAATAGGTTATGACCAACGCTATCCCGTTCGAAGACGTCGTAAAGGACAGCATTGTTATTAAGCGGGTCACCCAAGGACACCTTCCATCCATTACTGGCGATGCCCGCATGTCTCTGATGCTGAAACTTTGCTGCCTTATGTCGGAATGTTGGAGTACTGATCCCAGTCAACGGCCAGCCGCTATATACTGTCTAAAGTCATTAAGTTGGATGGTAAGTCCCAGTCAGGAGTTATATCAACACAGCTGACGTAGATTTCGCAGCCGATGATCTCTCCAAACCCAAAACGGACCACGTCCGTAATGGTCCCCGAGGGCCGCTCTCCTGGACTTCTCCTTCAGCTGGGCAAAATGCATCTAGACCAGGGTGACTATACCAACGCGTCGAAGTTCTACACCAAGGCCCTAGAAACTTACACAGATACCTCTGATCGGGAGGGAAGAGCTGATACTCTCATGCGTCTTGCCGAAATGCATCGACGCCAGGGCAAAGTCGTGGAGGTCATTGCGTTGTACTCCGAAGCCTTGGAAATATTTACCAGCATCGGTGACAGAAAACAGAAGGCCTACGCTCTATGTGGTCTCGCTCAAGCACGTCTACCCCAACGCGAGTATGGCCAAGCTGCCATGTTCTACTCCGAAGCCTTGACGATCTGCACCGACATCGACGACCTTCCGGGAAAATCGAACGCTCTGTTTGGACTTGCCGAAGTACATCGGTATCAAAACCAATACGGCGAGGCCATCCCCCTCTACTCCGATGCCCTGCAAATCGACACCGACCTTGGCTACCGGCGAGGAAAAGCATCTAACTTGTGGGGTTTGGCTGAGATGCACCGGCTGCAAAATAAGGACACCCAGGCGATTGAGTTCTACTCCGATGCATTACAAATCTACACTGACATTGGCGACACCCGAGGGAAAGCCTTCGCTCTGCTTGGTCTCGCTGACGTCAAGCGCACCCAAGGCTACTATAATGAAGCAATCAAGCAGTACAAACAAGCCGCTAAAATATTCGAGCAGGCCGGAGATGCTGGCATGATGGCTTACATCTCGGCGCGTGCTCCTGAAGCATTTTGACTTGGAGCTTCCTTAAGGAAGCCTTGTGATCAAGAGGTCGTTGGGATGTCTCGGTATATATTCAATGAATCCTATGTAGTTCTTCATACTCCATCGCACAAGGATTTCCAAACCCTCCTTATCTTTTCCTGTAGCACCATAAATCAGTTGATCTTCCACCCCTCGGCTTCGCCTCTCGTGTCGTGATCTGTATGATCTCGGTTCGTTCTTTCGTCTTAGTATGACACTCAGCTGCCCCCCCCCCAGGGTTTTGGCACACTATGATGTTGGACAATTATTATTGGTAGGCTAGCATTTAACAACAACCCCAGACCGGGACCTTTGAGTCTGTGTGACTGAAGTTCTTTGGGATGGGTGTGATGATAGATGCCTTCATCGGGTGGCACCTGCCCGCAAAACCAAAAGGACACGCGCTAGCCAAGGGAAAAGACTCCCAGGCCTCGCTGCTGTGGGGAGATGCTAGTTCGGGCGGGAAGCATCGACGCCAATGGAAAGTAGAGTAGAAGAAGGCTTCCCCACAGGCAGGTAGGGCAGCTCATTCAATGGACGAGGGGGCATGCGTTTCAAACCAAGCAGCATATAAGGATCCGCGGTCGTATTTGACCCAGATTTACGACCGTGCTCCAGTTAGCTCTAAGGGTTGTTCCGCTGAGGGATTGAAAGTCCATTCACCATAATATTGGCGTTGACTCTCACTGCGTTATGTGCGATCCACATCACTTCATCCAATTGGTTTAGTGACCAACAAAAGCGGGTGGATCCACAAACTCGGAATGCTCTTTGATCTTTCCTGATACAACCCTCTCCCAAAAAGGAGCGTTCGATGTCACGCCCGACGCGGGAATTCGCGTCCAATCTCACGGGCCGCTTCTCAAAGCCCTACCTCTCCATCTGTAGCTGTACTCGTAGACGTAACCCCGGCTCAGAGGACAAAACGAGCAGCGGCGGAGGCGCGGACGCGACGGTACATCCCGACCAACCTTGACATAGATTGTCCTCTTCGCAAATGAGTAACGCAGAATGTTATTTCGCTGTTGACTGAACAACAACCCGTTCCTCCGGTAAAATTCGGATGTGCCCCATTCCGCTTCATTCGTCCTTCATTCAGAGACCAAAAAACAGTGCCAAGACCACCAGCGCATTCCGTCGACCTATCCAGCTTCCACGAACGATATGTCGCCAAGGGTCTCACGTACAAAGTTAATCTCTCGGCCCATCCGCTCAACATAGTTTCAGCACAGGAGAAACATCTTGACACGAGTACCATTCGCCATTCCCGAAAGCAATAGTAACGTCAAAGTTAACTAGATGGATTTCAGAACTGGAATGAATAGCGCCAAAGGTCGTGGTGGTCGTAAGTGGTCATAGGTCGCTCAAAGTATCGTTCCATGCGTAACTTATATGAGATGTGGTTATTGAAATCACGAGTTTTATTAGGATTTCGTTCGCTCTAGGCAAACAGGTAGGTATGAAGCGACTCGCGTGGCCCGCCGATACCTACCACTCGACTCTAGCGGCTCTCTACACGGTGAAATTGAATCGAAGAGCCCACTTTGATCTTGGCATGAGGCATTGCCCCATGCGCCTCGTTCAGTTCTTCGTGTTTCCTAGCAGTAGAAAGCTAGCATCGTTAACCCGAACCCTACTAGGGCTGGAGACTCGAAATCGGACTTTTGGGAGATGGGAACATGTTTCGAGAGTGTCAATGGTATGCAAATAGTGTTGGTTGACGTTGCCTTTACAGGGGACTTCGCCTGCGGGGTTGGTTGGTTGCAGAGCTCGCGGAGAGGTGCACGGACGCTTTTCGTTCGTTCCGATCACATTAGAGTCTGGTGCTCGTTTGCTCAAAACAGCTGTGGTATTTACTAGGGTATCTATGTCCGTGGCAAAGAAATTTCGAAAGAAAGCTGTATGTCTTGACTTGTGGTGACGAACATTAAAGACCATCCGATTAATCGACACCTAGCAACCGAACAGCTTTCTGGTTATCAAGCTCAGAGTCTTATTTGCGAGGTCAATGCTCAGGGAGAGGGGAAATAGGGAAATTCAAGAGTACGATCTAAAACGCACCCGGCGGCTTGCGGCCAGAACCCGCGCGAATGGGTGGAGAACAGCTCATGACTCCATCCCACGTCCATCCTTCCGCTTAACCACCACCTTGCGGAGCTGATACCTAACCAACGAGCCTCCTGACCTCAGAATCCCTCTGCACTATGAGCTCTATGCAACAAGACGACACCTACGATCACAGCTCCGATGTTTCCCCCGGAGCTGACCGGGGTGGGGCAGCTGGGCAATTCCAACCCAGCGCCAAATTGGTGCGTGCACCCCGTATCGTAGGCTCCGTCCCGGATAAATTCTAAAATAATTTTTAATCAAAGAGGGAAAAGATGGAGAAGCTTGCAAAATGGCGTCTCGACTCATCATTGATCGAATTTCCTCAAGAGGTCTCCGAGTTGCACGGGGGACACGCGACCGTTTCGCACGCCTTTTTAAATCTCCCGTCTAATAAGAGCGATAATGAGGGTGGATTACGCGGTCAAGGCCATGCTGGACACAAGGTAAGTAGCCAGCTACCATCTGTCTCCGGCAACCAAGTATTAACCGGCTCACCAACGGCGATGTAATAGGACGTAGCAGTCAAGAAATTAAAGATACCAGCTGATAAGGATCTAGAACGATTACTAGGGGTAAGAATATGTATCCTTCCATCGTTCGGGGTCGTCGGCACCAACATCCATTCAGTTGACCCTCAGGGAAGCGAGATTCTTGGTTGAACTATCTCATCCAAGCATCGTCCGTCTGGAAGGGTTTGTTGAGAATGTATCAGAAGGCATAATCTGGCTGCTATTTCCCTGGGAAGCCAATGGGAATCTGAGAGATTTCATCGCCTCGGGAGATTGGGAAATCCCGGAGCGAATCTCACTGGTAAGACCAACTGATATGTTCGGGACCACTTCTAACATCCTATATTCTAGATTAATGACGTAGCGCTGGGATTGGAGTACCTCCACAATCGAAACCCGCCCATATGCCATGGGGATCTCAAGTCGGTGAGTTCCCTGCGGTGATCATTAAGTATCCGATAAGCTCATATATACACCTCCAGGTCAATATATTGGTGAATTCCGAATGCCGCGCATTAATTACTGACTTTGGCTCTGCTCGTCGCCTCACGGACACGGATGCTCGGACGGAGCCGGCGCAGGTCGGAGACGAACGGCAACCGGCCTCACGGGTCGAGGCGACGTTCTGCGCTTCCACCAATACCGTAACCTTAACAGGCAGTGAATTTACCCTCCGCTGGGCGGCTCCAGAGCTGCTGAACGATGAACCACCGACAGTTAAGGTCGATATCTGGGCGTTGGGTTGGATATCGTACGAGGTGATCCTAATCTGGCGCAATTGTGGAGAGTAAGCCTGACAATTTGGGCACCAATAGGTTATGACCAACTCCATTCCATTTGAAGACGTCATAAAGGACAGCATTGTTATTAAGCGGGTCACACAGGGACATCTTCCATCCATTACTGGAGATACCCGCATGTCTATGATGCTGCGACTCTGCCGCCTTATGTCCGAATGCTGGACCATCGACTCCAGCCAACGACCGACTGCTACATACTCTCGAAAATCATTAAGTTGGCTGGT
>WSTY01000884.1:0-13818 GCA_019633465.1 Tulasnella sp. 417 | reverse complement strand
AACCCGTATGGATCGTCGAACCCTGGCTCGTCCACTGAGCCCATTGCTATTTTTCCAAATTTTCCAAAGCATACGGTAGAGGGACTCGACTAACATTCAACATTAGTGACTAATATCTTGCGGAGGTGTCATAGGTTGTGTAGTTCTTCAAGCTAGCCGCGCATAGGCCTGGCGACTGGGGGCGCCAGGGGCGCGATAGCTACTATCTCCACTCGCCCGGGTATGAATCACACGCAATACTAATTGAGTAAAGTCAGGATGAGAGACATGTAATTCTCGATGGAAGAGAAGAATAAGTGTGTGAGCACTCTTCACTGTTCGCTAACATGTATAGGTGAAAGTTTCATGAATACTGTGTCCCTTCTCTCTATAGTCGATCTCCTAGACCGAATAGCTCCCTAGGGCTCATTCCAACCTACATGCATCATTTAAATTTGAGAGAGAGATCATGTCAAATGATCCCATTCGCCGCTACAATGTCGATTACATGGGTGTCGATCGTCCATTCTTCGGTTGCTCGGTTGGGTTGTTCGATTGGGAATGCTGGCCGGAGTGGCACGCCATAAAGAAGAAAGGGACCTCGGAAGAATAGCCGAAAATGGAGATAGCAAATCGGATGAGCACTGGCGAGTAATAACATAGACAATCGAATCAGAAGATGGTATCGATGCACAAGGCGGGAGATCTCACTCGGCTGACATGTCGAGAAAAAGAGAAGCAACGTCAACGGTGGCAGTGAGTGGCGCGGTGGCACATGTGCAGAAACGTGAGCTGGAGACCTTCGGGCCTTCGGAGCGCCGAGCCCGGGGTGAATGACCGACACCTTACGCATCTCACGCTCACGTTCCCGATCAGCTTCTATTCTTTGGATGAAGGATCGTCGTGCTCTCCGTGAGCATGTTTTATTTACTAAGAAAGCAACAGATGCCAAAAGGACCTTCGCCGTGTCGTTGTCAGGTTGGCTGAACCTCAGGGGCGTGCTTCCCTTCCTTTCCAAAAGCAATCTCCGCCGCTACGCCAATCCCCCCACTTAGGCATGTAAAAGAAGCAAAAAAGGAATCCGAGCAATTGACATTTCACGATGATATATATGCCTCGTCCTTTGATCACCACGTCCACGCGGGTTCGGCAACACCGTGCCACCGGAATAGCAGGGTCCTAGTCTCCCTGCATGCTATGGACCGCATCAAACGTTCGGCTTAGTTGGAGCTCCCCGTCGGAGGCTTAGGTTTGTCTACTACAGCGACACTCGCAACAGACCCTGCGTAGCCTTTCGGGCTGGCCGTGGACTCGCTAGCCCAACTAGGACGACGATGAGTGGATCCAGTCCAATAACCAAAGAAAAAAATAAACTCACTTGAGAGCTTTATCCGGAATGCTTCCCATACTGCGTAATATATCCCGAGGAGCGAGTCGACTACGGGAATTGACAAAAGTGAGAGGCTGGTAGCGACGGTCGACGATGAAACCTACATTATCGTTTTAGATGTGAGCTTTTAATGAGTTCTATGAGAGAACAAAGGATAGAAACAGCAGTGTTGATGGCGCGCTGAGGGGAAGGAGATGAATGACTGGGAGGAGAAGGATGGATGGCGCTTGCCTCAATTTAACAGTCAAATCTGAGGTGTGTTGGGAAGAGAACTTGTTCATCTACTAAATTCGATATATAGTAAGGAATTTTACAGATTCATGGGCCAGTTGGTCTGCTTCTGATGCTTGTCGAATATTACGGCAACGTTAGGATGGTGCGAATCAATTCCGCGCCATGACTGAAGTGATTAACGAGCGGACCGGACCTGTTTTTCGAAGCAAAAATCCCGAGTCAATAACGTTTAAGGCAATTATTTTTTGTTCTTTGGTAATCACGGCTGGCTGGATGTCTCAGCAAATAACTTTCCCTTAAGGGCCATTCGCCCTTCCGCATTTGGAACTTTCCACGCATTGGATCCGATTTCGGCCGGGAACGAGAAGCTTTCGGACGGCAGGTGCTGCGTAACGAGAATAAATCACTTTAATAGGAAAACATGCCGGGGATAATACCCCGCGTCCATCCTAAATTTCCCATCAAGCATGCATCTTTCCAAAAGTAGTAAAGAAATCAGAAGTCAAGCCACGCGTGTGATGTCTACATTGATACTTTAGCTTTGTCATCGCTTGGCTGCCGCAACCCCAGGTGGCAAACGCTCCCGTTCCTGATTTAACTTCCCCGGCACAAACCCTTCTCGGGCCGTAACCTCCACCCGGCTAAGATTCGATTCCGTAGCAGCGCACGTGCCATCCCCAACTCTACCTCCCACCCCTGCTCGATCCCGTGGCGGCCAGAAGGCTGAAGGAAGGATCTTATTCTTAAAACGGCTAACCCACCAGGCGAGGTAAAGAATGTGTTGAGACAGGTGGGTTGAGTCACTCCAAGTGTGATCCAAACGCGAGTTTGGAAGGCAGCTCGGAAATTAATCCTTTGCAATGAGTACGCTTAGCATACGGACAAAGGCAGGGCAAAGGCACTAGGTTTGAGACACAGACCCGAGAGGAAGTTGGGTCGACGGTCAGTACTTGGAAACCGCTTCTTCAACACCATCGATTGTGTCGTTCTTAGAAGCCGAGTGAATCGGGTAACGATTTAAAGATTTCTAGCGAGTAGTGCTCGCACGAGAGGGGCCAACGTCGTATGAGGTAGAAGGGAGAACAAGGCAAACGAGCTTCTATCCCTGGCAGAGCAGGGGAAACGGCCGCTGAGCTGTATCCTGAAGAGCCATCGGAGCCACTCAAACGATGAAGTCACCGAGGCTTCTATTCAAGATGGGCGCTGTATTATTTGCGAGGGCCACTCCCCGACACACGATATGGCTTAATCCGTCGGGGTATTTTCGGTGCGCGGGTAAACAGAGTAAACCACTTGGTCCCGACCTCTTCTGTGCTTGAATATATCGACATTTTATTCTGCTGCCAGTTCTGGAGGCGGATTAGTCCATTGTGGGAGGTCACCTCAACCAATCGGGAATCAAGCCATGGATTGGGATCCCACCTAAAGCATCACGTGCAACCTGACAGAACCCTCCAACTCCATGGAGCGGGGGAAAGTCACTCACTAAGGGGGGTGTTCGAGCTTTGGGCTGCGTAATAGGCTTGGACGCGGAACTTACAGTTGTACTTGGCAATGTTCAGTCAACTTCCTAAAGCGAGTTCGATAGCCATAAGAATATGTCTGACCAAAGCATTCCCTATTATTTCTCTGTCATATCTGTCAAAAGAATTGTTCGGCCAGTGAAATGATCATCAATTCAAGAGAAAGGCTCTTGGTGCTGAGCGGTTGCCCGTCATCTTAAAAGCCAAACTCCCAGGAAAGCCCAAAGCAGGACTAGATTGAGTAAGGGTGTCGGCGCTTAGCTCTGGGTTCGATTTCGACGCTGCGAAGCTGCTGGGGCGGAGGAGCTGCAGGTACAGCAGCTCCGTTTAACCGATCCTAAGGATTGAGCGGCATGGAGACATGGTGCTATGGTAAATAAGTAGAGTATACTTTCGGCTGGGTGACAGTTTTTCCGGCGGAGGTTTGGGATGTTGTGAAATATACCGATTTAGGGAGCATCCGCGGATGCCCCTTACCTAACCCTGAATGGAACAATCACAATAACTGATTCTCAAAAGGGCTTCAAAGAAGAAGTATCGAAACGAGGTCTTAGCTTGTCTGCGATCGGTCAAATCACCATAACCGGTCGGGAATGGGCCAGGCGGTGGAAGCAACACCTCATTGCTGGGAGTCAAGAGCAGCAACCGTTGTCATGCCCTGGTAGGGCTCGGTTTGTTCGTCTGCCAAGAACTCGGTCTAGCTGGGACAAACCCTTGGTTTCCCACCGAAGTTGTCCTTGATGTATGGCTGGTGGCCCTAGGACTCTAAGTGTGGCGTTAAACTCTTGTGTTTGACGCGAGAACTACGGCCTTCCTCTGACTACGGTAAGAAGAATCATGCTCAGACCGTCTGTAGGCATATTCTCGGGGTTTACCTTTCAGGACTGCTCCGGAATACGGGCCGAGTGGTAATGCTCGTCCTGCCATATCTTGCGCGATAATCGGTCCGAAAGCCGATGCTGGCAAATACAGGCCCCTCCACTTGGCATTGGATAGCCACGGTAACCGAACTTTCAGCACAAAGGTATCTCACATCGAATCAATAGAATTAGAAAATCCGAAAGGTCTTATCTATTGGAGGAACAAGACTTGTGCTCCGATGTCCCAACTCTGCTGTCCTGCTGCCAACCCAATTTGTCCGGGTCACAAGAAGATGACTGGAACCCACCGGAGAGTCAAGTTCTTGCCTCCCTGAGAGATCATATCCGCCTGTCAGGTGTATCATAGTTTCAATTCACATCGTTGGCCGGGATCGTACCTGGCGAGTTCCACGTTTGGGAGTCCCCGACACAGAAACAGCAAAAGTCATATTCGCTTCGAGGTTTAAGCTTAAATGGTGATCAAACCTTTTCAGACCTTTTGGGCTCGCGCCCTGCTCGGTCTGAGTGCTCTAGACACAGTGTGGGATCAGCAACTTCGAGCTCCGACGCCACCGGAGGGCTTCGCCGAGATCAACTTGCTCCAACTTTTGGTCATCCCGTCCTGAGCATCCAGGGAGAACGTCATCGTAAAGGAACCGCTTCCCATTGTTCTGGCGTATTTCTCCTTCTGTTCTTTCCTAGCCTCAGTTGTTTCGGTACTTGCGGTTCATCCACCGGGCGAGGCTCAGTTGAGGGCGAAACAGGATGGCCCAAATTGTGAATAATGCATCTGCCTGCAAAGTGCACAGAACCTTACGCATGTAGAATACCTTCCACTCTATGCATGTTGCTTGAGGCGGGTCATTGCCCGAAAGGCCTCCTAGAGAGCGGGGGGTAAACACCCGCGATCAGAATGTACCAGAATCAACCTAGCAATGGTCCCGGGCAGTATCGCCGGGTCTGCATAAGTAGTCTTACAGCACTCTGCTTATGTCCGTTGGTATGTCGCTGCTGCGGCCGATCCACGATAAGTCCAGTCTCCGAGCAGTCCGCTTTAATCGGAGTTTGGGAAGTCAGGGGAGAAGAGAACGGGGACAGGGGGGATAGAGTAAGGGCCAGCGAGAGCTATCATCGGCAAAGCCTTCATGCGGGCTCTACACCAAGGTTTCTGACCTGCCATTTTGGTCGAGGGTTCGTGGAATTGCACCCCGTCGACCGGTCTCGGCAACCAAACGCTTGCCTCCCACCTTCGATACAGGTTCTCCTCACCCTCTCCATTGGAAGTCCCCTTATAGTCGGGTATGTCTTGATTAGCTCACCCCAATGTGACGGTCACTTTCGTCTCGGGACGTGTTTGCGTATGCCTTGCTTTCTCTTCCTTCTTCTTCTTTTTGGGTATTAGAACTTCTCCGACAAGTACTACGTTTCGGATAATTCTATTCAGCAACCCCCCCTTAGCCAGCAACCCACAGCACCCCCCGCGGAAATGACCTCAGCCGAACAACCCCGAGGGAAATGAGGGTCCTCAACCTCAGAGTCGTCACATCACGCGACTTCCCCCGCCCTCGCCGCCAGGGACGATGCCGATGCCGACCGACGCGCCGTCATCGTCGGGGACGGCGACCACGGGGCGACGCGAACATTCCCCTTAATTAAATATTGTAGATAATTCTACGTAGCTCTTTTTCTCGATACTTACATGTGCGATAACCATGTGAATTTTGGATAGTCACCATCAAGCCTCGGTCGGCGTCGCCTTCAACGCAGCCTTGTCCCCGTGAATCGCGCATCATTGCATTAATATACGACTGACTACATCTCAAAATTATATTAACATGCATGTTGAGGTTGGTGAGTTGATGAAGCAAGCGAATTGAGAGTTCCCATACCCCCTGGTCGCCGTCCCCGACGATGACGGCGTGTCGGTCGGCATTGGCATCGTCCCTGGCGGCGAGGGCGGGGTAACGTCGCGTGATGTGACGACTGTGAGGGTGGGGACCCCTAGTTTCCTCGGGGTTGTTCGGCTGAGGTCATTTCCGAGGGGGGTGCTGGGGGTTGCTGGCTAAGGGGGGGTTGCTGATTAGAATTATCCCTACGTTTCGAGCCCGGCAAACATTTAATCATTTATCGGCGCAAGTGGCTCTTTCATCGGGTCCAAAGACTGGTATCGAACGCCTTCTCATCATTCGGGTTTCCATCCATCCTGACCCTAGAACCAGGCCGCCCTACGTGATGGACATTCGACTCAGATGCCTCCTTACTTGGTATTTTTGGTCGGTGGCTCGGGCTCGTTGGCGACTGCAATACCGGGAGGTCCAGCAGCAGAAGTCGCCTCGTCTTGGTTCGGGGAGTCGGTTGATGGAGTAGAAAGATCCCAAAGAACCTGTCGTCAGTTGGTTTGGAACAATGCCATGGTTGCCCTTTAACCGTACAGCTAAAAACGTAGCATGCGTGAAGGCACACCAAATACGCACAACCGGGAATCTTAGACGGCCGACAATACTGTAGTCTGTATATCTACTGGCAGCTCGCTACCTTACGAGCAAAGTTTGAACCTTAACCATGTCAAGCCCTCAAGAGTCCTAGCGCAACTTCATGAGGAGCAGTCAAGCAATCTAACTGAAAACACGAGCCACAGGATGTCCTTCATTGTAGAGAAGAAAGGACAGGAAGTACCGACAAGAAAACCTATCGGTAAATAACATCAAAGCAAACTGTAGAGGGAGAAGAGCGAGCTTCGAAGAGCTGCCTGAAAATGAGCTACCAGGTCCGGTCAACCGTGCACGAACGTACCCATTCATAATTACGAGATACCATGACGAGCCACCTGGGACAAATCGATCTTACACGACTTTGAGGGGTTGAGAAAGTAAAAAATGAAACAAAGTTTGTAGCAACGGGACAATGGGAAAGGGTCGGCCCACGTGCACGCCGGTGGCGAAACCTTTCGCGGGAGGGCCTGCGTGGTTCGGGTGAGAAAACGTCGGGCGCGTGGCAGAAGCTCAGGGAGCGGTCGATCAAGACCACATGCCTCGCGCCCGCATTCCGCCGGGGGAGGTACCCCTTCGCAATGGGGAGTTTCAAGCAGGGAAAGTTTGGAACCGGACTTTGGCTCTCTTACACCTTGGTTCATTCGTGCCGTCCGTCCCTTTCCTTTGAAAACTAATGTCCGCGATGCTAAAGTACCGTTTCGAGGTGCAAAAGAATAAGTATTTTATATGTAAATAGGAATGCCATCATCCTTCTTCGGCGGACGCTAGGTGAAACGCATCTCGCCGGAGCCGGCAAGGCCATGGAATCTTAACACCCAGGGCCCATCCTAATTGTATGCCACGTAGCGCATAAGGAGGCAATTTACTTGGAGGCTCCTGTCGGCAGATTGGGCTTGTCTACCACAGCGACACTAGTACCCGGTGCCCCATAAACTTTGGGACCGGCCGTGGGCCCTGGTTCGTTCGCGCGAGCATGGCGTTGATGAGTGGCACTGGCAAATAATGTAGCTCAGGGAGTTATTCCACCCTAATTAGAAATCAACTAACTTGTATGTCAGCTCCGAGGTGTTTTGCATTTTTGTTCTTCCAAACTGCTTTGGGTGGGGCGTAACCTACGTGACTGCAGACGTTAGGTACGGGTGGGTCGATCGACCATGAAAACTACCTTATTGTTTTAAAAAAGAGAGCGTATTGAGTCGATTTGGTCAATGCAAGGATAGGAGCGGTTGTGCTGTAGGGGTTGGGGGAAGAAAGACAGAAGGCCTGACTCTATATACCCTGGCTCCAAGTTTAGTTGGGGAGAGTGCTCTTGCCTATAGTTCAAGTTATAATGAGACAATTTATGACAAAAATTCGATCGCTCGTCTCTGGAGGCATGCCTGAGTGTTATGGGACGCTGGGATGATGCGAAGCTATCCCGACCCACGCAAGTGGAACGATCGAGGATTGCGTGGCCATGACCCAAAGCTTCGGACACCCTATTCATCGAGAAATTCCAAGCTGTAACCATTTCCATTGTTCATTGAGTCATTTGTCGCAAAAGTTGGGCACACTTGTCTTGGGGGGTCAGCACCACCGTGTCTCCCCCACGAACCGTAGCTTTCCACCCATAGAATATTCCATCCCGCAGATCTGGGCTTCTCCCAAAAACTAATCTGAGGGGAAGGCAGCATGGAAGCACCGGGCATCTTACGCTGGCCTGATGGTCTGATGGCTTTGCCAGGCTGGTGAAAAGTACCGTGAGAGCAACGTCGATCGAACGCTGTGCTGCCGAAGCCCTGTCACAGCTTTCAGGCCAACTCTCCTTCGGCAACTTCGGTTTTACACACCCTCACTGTTCCATTTCGAGTCAAAACCCTTCAGAATGTTGGCCAGGATAGGGAATCCACCTCAGCTTGCGTAAACTTGGGGTACAGAACATTCGGTTGTACTTCGCGCTGCGCTGGCTTGCGTGCGAAACTTGTCAACAGAGACCAAGTCGCGGTGGCCGATCCAAGATGGTAGGGGTTTCAGTGCTGGATGGTCGAGGAACCAGAAGCGTTTCTCTAGGTAGTCACATCCGAACTGTGTGGGGGGTCGGCTTGTTCCTCGATCCACTTCGGTGCAGAGGAAGGTATAGCACGAGCTACCAACCGACTATCTCGCTCAATAAATCCGTTTGGGTGAGAGGGCAAATGTCAGTACACTATGGATCTATGCTGCCCCCTCCCCCAAGGATGAAACGATCGAGAATTTCAAGGAGTGCTACACTCTAGAGTTTCTTGCAAACTGGTCCCCAAATATTTTCTAGATAGTAACCACGTTCATTGTGAATTGTAGTCATCAGTAGCAGGATCCTGGGACAAATGTCTTGGACCCTTCGGGTAATGGCATTGCGCTTTCCGCGACGGTCAATCGTCTTCAATTGTGAGCCATTTTCCCCATCACGATTCGAGTATATTATCAATTAATTCGATTCTATTGTTAGTGAGAAGTTGTAGGTGACCGACGACGTATGGTGATGTTCCTATGAGCTCGAGCAAGCAAACAAACAAGCGAAATATCGTGTCTCCTGTTATCTCACACAGCTCGTATTTCAGGACGGGGAAAGAAAGCGTGTCGCATATGAAACCCACGCTTATCTCAGGGCCTCGTGACAAACAGTCATCACCTGTCTGTCCGAAACGGTCACTACACCTACGCCCTGCCGCTCAGCTAGTACTAAAGGAATCATTTACGAGAGCAGAGCAAAGCTTTTACTCAGCTCTTCTCGATCCTCTGAGGGCTTGGACGGTGGAGCAGCCCGTTGGACTTGCGCCCCCCCCCCCACCCGCGTGGGATCGACTTCTTGAAGTCAACATGAGGGACCTAAGTTTTTCGGCACGTATTGCGTATTCTTCTTTCACTGCCATGGGATGTTGTTGAATCTGGAGGGATGGTACTTGCCGAAGCGTGCTCGCCGATCGTTTAAAAAGACATAAAGAAAATGAACGGACGACGACGCTATCCAGGAAATTACATACATGGAGTGGGAACCCCTGGCACTGAGTTGAGATTCAGCCCTGTTTCTGCTGCGTGAGCAGGACCGGCGAGCTGCCCACGGTAATATCCTATTTATAAAATGCTTGGGCCCCAAGACAGGGTTTGCCATGGTGGATAATACGGCGGGAGGCAGTAGCCGGCGGAACAGCCGCTGATCTCACCCTGACCGAGGGAGCGACCACAGCGAGGGGGTCATCAAACGAGTTCGGGACACTGAGCACGTTTCAACCCAAGACCATCCCTGCAAAAGGACAATTTTTCATAATAGACGAGCCATTCTAACAAAATGGGGGGCATCCAGAACTGATATCGCGTACTTTCCGCCGGTGGCTTGCAAGCACGGTATCCATCGGAAAAGGCTAGACAGCAACACCATCCGCCGACACAAGAATAGAGCCTGAAGGTGACTTGGAGCCGGATATTAGGGAGTGTCAGCTTGATCTGCCCGGAGAAGGTCGGAAAGCTCCCCCAAATCATCGGGACTTTGCCAAACAGTAGACGAGAGTCCGTATCCGAGAGGCTGATTTCATGTATCTTTGATTCGCCGTCTGAGTAACCATGCGTATCGGGAGGAGGGGAGTCGATTCGGCATCGATAAGCTCCGACGGCTTTAGTGCATTGGCCCGAAAATAAGCATAAGTGAGCCATCGTGGAAGCTCTTGGCTTCATTATGGTTGGATCTAGCTGCTTAGCTGGATCCTCAATGTTCGATGGGTGAGCAAATATGAGAAATAACCGTCAACATGAAAATCGGCTAAACTGCCCGCAATTGGCCGCACAGGGTCACGTGCACGTGGTAGAAACGGTGCGCTAGGCCAGCCGATCTATATGCGTACGTTGTCCTTGCCAATCGGCTTCAGGTTTGTCAGTTTCAAGGAACACCCGATCTCACCGGAAATGACTTCCTCCTGACCTCGGGTTCCCTACCCGTTTCTCTCTAAGTCAATGGTTTCACCTTTTACCATCGGTTTCGAGGTGCATGTGAAGCCATTAGCATTTTAGGGATGCAAAACAACGTGACAATTGTATTTCGACGAGGGACTTGACCCGTACTGCTATTACGTTTGTGTAAGGCCCCACTGTATGCGCCGCTTACACCTAGTGGCTATTCCGTCGGGGGTTGCCTGGGTAAGGCTTGGGTTTATCGACCACAACAACGCTACTGCTAGAGGCTCCATAGTTCTTTGACGCGGCGTTATCCTCAATGCTGCGGTTCCTGCATTCGATCGCACCAAAAAACCCCAGCGACGTAAGAGTCGAATTACATTCCTTGTTTAAGCGCATATTAAACTCACCGGCGAGCGACTTTCCACTTGTTGTGCATATTGTTGAGCGGGTTTTCCTTGTGGATGGACTAGTTCGTGGAAAGATCCAGTGTTAGATCTTGTGGGTCGACAATAAAGCCATCTCACCTACTCTAGGGTGATTGCAGGCTGAGCTGTAATAATAGAAAAAAGTAGATGTTTTGAGGGAGGAAGTGGAAGGGAGAGACACTGATGGGCCTGCCACTCTTATACAGCGAGCTGGCGGTGGGTAGCGCCACCGTTGCCTCAACTTCTGCACGGACCTGCTTTGAATCCATAATCTACCCGGTGAGGTGGGAGGTGCGCCGCGGTACAGAGACGAAAAGGGAAAGTACATCAGCACGGCCCCAAGCAAGGGTTTGCACATGCGCAGCCCTTCATGAGTGTACAGGCGTCGTCGACTCGCAGGGTCGCAGGGAAGAGCGCCTCAAACACTTCTCCGGGAAGTGCCCTTCTAACGTGTTAGAAATTATAGGCCCCGAGAAAGGTTCCGGTCTCCGAGGGAGTCTTCATTGCACCCTCTGCCGACGGATGGTCCCGAATTTGGTCTTACCATCCTGTCGGGTGCATTCGAGCCATTTAAGCGGGCACAAAATTCGCCGAGAAATCAGCTACGGTTCGATAAAGAGCAATGCGATCAAACCGGGATGTGGATTTAAATGTCTAAAATAGGGGTATGTATCTGGTGGTATACGGTTGACGTGACGGTGTGCGGATGGGCTCCCCGAATTTTTAAACGACTTTTGGTATAACTCCGGTTTCACATACTCTACTCTCCGCTCTAAGGGCCGCATTAAAGGATGGCGCGAGGCAGTACCATAATGATCGTAGCGAGACAAAAGGATGGGGATTCTGACCGAGTCCGTTTCGATTGGTGTGAAAGCTTGAGCCTGGGTAACGGTATGTTTGTGTCAGTGCATCGACTCTCGCTCTCGAACGGCCGGTCTGACAGAGCGTCGTTCGAGATCACCGGATAGGGTCCTGGTAGGCACCATCATCTCCTGTGCAACTCGTTTATCCGATTCAGTCTATTGAACCTGGTGCTTAGTGTCTTCTCTTGCTGTGTGATCACAGGGACTTCGGTGCATCCGCGGGCAAGGTGAATTCAACACGCTCGTGGTGACGCATATCCAAACCTTGTCCTTCTTAAAAACCCTTTCAATTTCGTTACTAACAGGCATCTATGAGCATACAGTGACTGCCAGGATACCACGCGTCCAAATGCGGAGTCCTCCCGCCTTATGAGCACGTCCAAACCGCGTCCCCTCATGTGAAACACCAGTGTCACATAATCAAGCAATCAACAGAAGCTGTATCTGACTATTTTCTTGCCAGAATTTTATCTTTCGCAGCGTAGATGCGTCGTAAGATATATCGTAAGTCAATTACTGGAACCCTGGCTGAGGCTGGCCAACCTTCTCCCCCGTCCCCCGCTCCGAGCAAAATGAAGAAGACGGCAATAAGAAGGGCACCTCTTACTTGCAGCATCTCCTGCCCCGGTGAAGCTGGCCGACCAGGGTTGCAAATGAAGTCCACGAGTGGAGCGGCTTCAAGGGCGCGTGGGTGGACATTTGGGTCCGATCGGCGGCAACTAGCTATGTCTCGAGCCCCTCGGCTTCTCTCGAATACATAAACCTAGCGACGGCAACAGAGCAAGATATGTGCACCGCACCGACAAAAACGTCGTGAAGGCAGAGAACAGTGAAGGTCCAGTGAGTGCAGATAGAGAACGAAATCGGGGTGTGTTGTGCAGGTTTTCTGGAGCACCTTTGATATCATGTCATTAATTTTAATTTTCTGTCGATGATGGGGACAGTCTGTTACAGCGCGCAAGTGGCACGTGTCTGACTTTTTTGAAATGCACCGCTTGCATAACATCCAAGATAACCTCTGACGAAACTGGAACCGAAGCGGGTTTCCGTGAAGGGGATCCAGCCAATCGCCGAACGTTTTGTGGATGAGTGCGTGGATAATTTGTTCCTGAACTCTCCCAGGAGCGCGCCTTCGAGTATGTCGTAGCAACGAAACCAGGACCTCCTCCCCACAAGCAGAGCATTTTTCTATTCGTCTGAAACGCCCGCTTTGGGCGTGGAGGTGGTTAGGCGAAGTCAAACTTGAAACGGCATAGCAATTGATGGATCCGCGATCGGAGGTTGCCTCCTACCGAACGGCCATCTCAAAGTTCTTGGACGTGAAGAGAATTGGGCCCAGAAATCAGGCCGGAAGCCTTGGTCTTTGAGCTCTCGGTGTTGGGCTTTGTCTTCGACGTGCATTCCGTGGGTGGCACCCTCCCCTCATCCTGTCTTTCAGATAGGCGCCTCCACCTCGACGGGAATTCTCCGCTCCAATGACTAGTCTTACATAAATAGGAATGCTTCACTCCGGCTTCGTATACAGTAATAATATCTACCCATGAGAACCCGGACAATACTCGGGCATGACGAAACGCGACTCCAAGGCCCACGCGCGTCACGTAGTGCACTGGGCGTTTACATTACTTCGATCCCCCGGTCTGTGGCTTGGGCTTGTCTACTACAGCGACACTCGGACCAGACGCTCCGTAGACCTTTGGCCCAGTAATGGACTCATTGGTGCGACTATGGCGACGATGAGTGAACCTCACACCCGAAGTGTTAAAGGCTTTAGACTGACTGAGTTATTACCCATGGCATGTTTTCCATTCTTTTTTATTTATTTTTTGTGGCTGCTTCGTGGGCGTGAATGAACTACGGAGACCGGCGAAGGTGAGATGCAAGAGATGCCGACCGAGGCCAAAACCCGCCTTATGGTTGCAGACACAACGTTCAAGTCGCGGTCTTTGATAGAAATAGCAGTGGCTGCAGTAATGGATGGTTGAGGAGAGAAAAAATGGGTGATGGGTGTCTCTATATAGCCTTATGTGGGGAGGGGAGACTTATTGTTTAATCCACTTCGACAGAGAATGAGACATCGTACGACGCCGCAACCAGTTATCTTGCTCTAGAGACGTGTTTGGGTATCCCGGAGAATGGAAGG
>WSTY01000883.1:0-11753 GCA_019633465.1 Tulasnella sp. 417 | reverse complement strand
AGGCGGTGGGCCGTGGAATTGCAGGTTCAAGACAAACTCCTGGTCCATTTTACCATTAGAAAACGCGGTGAAAATTTCTCCCCTTTCAGTAGGCGCATGAATTTCCACGTGTTGGATTCCTTGAAGAGAGTCCTTAGCTCGAGTCAAAAACGTCCCCACTGCAGACTGCAACCCCCGCGCTAGATGTTCATCTGTGATATGGTCCGGTCGAATGGTTATATCCCTGGTCGGAAGCGCTTCGATGTTTTCAACGATGAAAACGAGCACTTCCGTAGTAAACAACTGGAGACGAAGGACCTCTAGTTGGGGAAGGGGGATAGGGACTGGCTGACCCGAGGTAACTCTGTCATCCTCGATGTCGCTGGTCTCGATCTCTAGTCGGGAGAGCTGGGGGCATTGTAGCAATATATCAACTAGGTGCGTTACTTGTGGATTGCCCAGGATACCACTGATTTTTAAGCAGAGCAGTCCTGCGAAGATCGGCGACCCCCAACGAACGGGCACTTCGATGATGTGGACGTTCTCCAAGAGGGGAGCATCAGAAGAGAAGAGATCGATTGGATCGGGCATGGCTCCTGTTGAATGGTCCGTGAAAAATGATAAACGCGCCGTCCGGAGGGCAGGTGCCGGTACGGCGGCCAGATCGGGGAGAACATCCAGTGGGAGGTGAAGGTTGAGAGAGTGGCAGCGCGAGATCGTCGGCACCATAACCTCTCTGAATTCCTCCCGATCAAATTGCTTCGCATACGTCATATGGCGGACTGAAAGCATTGCACCCTCCGACCTGGTGAGGTGTTGCTGGATGGTTGTGCCGGTCCAACTGCCAAAGTCGATGACTGACCACAAATCCGGCGTGTCTTCAATCCACTTGTTCCATCCGACAGATACCATACGCATTTTGCCGAGGGCAAGACGGTAGTCTGGGGGAGGAAGGTCTTGTAAAACGCATGTGACGATCGCAACGAAGATCTCCTTGGGAAGTAGGTTTATCGTCGAACCAATGTTGTGCAGTAGACGACTTTCAAGCGGCAACTCTTCGGTCTCGCGACGTTGCTTGAGGCAATTGACGTCAGTCGTCAGACATTCGATCAAGACCGGAAACACGGCCTGGAGAGAATCCAGCGTTTTACGAAGATAGTCTTCGTCGATGTCTCTTTTTTTGCAGGTGTAGCTTCGATCCAGCAGAATAGTGTCAACAGTGTGGACCGAACCATCAGGTGCCAAATCACCTACCATATAGAGGATTCGTTCGAGGTACATGGCCCATGACAAGGCTTCAGCAATTCCGTCAGATATTGGTTTACATCCTGAAGGAGATCCCGGTGGGAGGTGAGGGCAAGGGCCCCTTTCATGGTATTTCAAAAGAGGTTCAGCGTCTGATTCAATGGGTTGGTGGTGGCTATTGTTGACCGCCAGTTTGCACACGAGTTTGTTTGTCACGACTGGTCTGTTTGTCTGGTTGGCAGTAAGTTTCGCTCAAACGGGAAGCCAGCGTATGCAGTGGGAAATGATAGCTTTGACAGCCTTTCTTTAGGCTCGAGAACAGAGTCTCGGGGGAAAGTGTGCGAAAGTGATACAAATGAAACAAAGATACGAAAACGACAAAAGCGACAAGATTAATCCTCATCAGTGTCTGAAAGGAATTCTTTACTTTTGCTGCGAAGACACTTTCAGCGACGTTCAATTTAGGTTGGGAAAGCGAACTCACTATTCTGTCTTGCGCCGCTTGCGGTTGTCTTGTTCCTCGTCGCCATCTTCATCGTCCTGCACGATCCTCTTCTTAGCTCGTGCCTATAACATGTCCTGGGTAAGTATTGCAGCTTCAACCACCCAGCAACACCCACCTTCTTTTGCCGAGGCTTTTCTTCTCCGTCGGAAGGGTCCGCAGTCATTGGTTCGTCGCCGTCTTCGTCGACATTCTTCTTTCGGCGTGGGCCGCGGCGCTTTTTCGGTGGCGCTTCCTCCTCGCCACTCAAACCTTCCTCAACCTTGGCCTTTTTAGCACCGGTCTTGCGACGCGCTTTGCGATCTTCATCGTCGTCGGAGTCTGCTCGGTATGATTCCATGAGTTGTCGGGTCAACTCCCGTCTTTCCAAGGTGGCTTGACGTCGAGCCTCTTCCTCCTTCTGCTTTTTCTCGAGTTCAACTTCCTATACCCGATTGCACAACGGTTAGTCATTGCTGAGGGCGCGCAGCATTTGGCCAACCTGGATAGCGCGCAGACGCTCCGCCTCCTCTTCTCTGGCTTTCCTTGCAGCTTCCACTTGAGCCGCGTTTTCACGCTCATAGTCGTATTGCTTAGAAAGGTGATCTTCGGCCCTTCGCAACAGACCTTCACCATATCTCCCCCGCTGATCTGCGAGGTCTTTGCTATATGGGAGTGTCTTACTTTCATCCGAGGCCAGTGCCTTGAAGAGTCTGGATGCGACAAAGATCGAGGAGGTGCTCAGTTTCCAGATGGTGGCCTCCAGTGAAATCCTCACTTTTGCGCATGCTTTGCATGTTCAATCGCCATTTTGAGATCTGACGACGTGCGTTTTGACAAGTCCTCAACAGACACCATCATTTCCAAAGCCTTTTGTTCAATCATGGCCACGTTGTACAGAATTGACTTGTCCTGAGGCTGTAGATGCAACGCCTGAAGATCTTACGCGTCAGCATTCAGAAATAGATGGTCATGTTGGCCCACTTACCGATTCACCGTACTTGAGAGCTGTCTTCATGGAAGCGAAGGATTTGTCCTTGTTGGCTTTGGCGTACCAAGATCGACAGAGGTACAGGAGTGTCGCAGAATTTGTACCATGATAGAACCGATGAGATGCGGTCTCATACTAAAAGGGCGATCGTTCGTTACATTGAAAACACAGGATCAAGGGGCAGTGGCTTACGCTCTCGATTGCGCGTTCGAAGTCATCCCGGACGAAGTAGCAATGACCCATGTTAATGTAGATGCTACCGTCATTCAAAGACTCTTTGACCTTAGTCAACACAGTCAAAGCCTCCCGAGCGTTCGATTTGGCCTTTTGGTCACTTATTGGCTTGCCAGGGGCCCAACTGTCCAAAAGGTCTTCCGCGACGATCATGGCAAGTCCCTGGGCGGCCACAGCGCACGACGGATCATGGGTAAGAGCGTTGCTGAAGCTCGTTGCCGCGCGTGTAAAGGTTTTCATGCGCTCGGCTTGGGCTTCGTCCGTTCGTTGTCGACCTTCGCGGCCAGCATGGTGCATGAACCAGCCATAGGCGCAAAGATTGTAGACGTCGTTCGGATTTTGCTTGAGACTAGCGGAGGTGAAATCGGCTCCCTCCTTGTATCGACCGCAGTTGTAGAAGAACCAAGTATAGAAGGCCCGGGCGTTGAAGTCGCGAGGCTCTGCCTCCAGTGCTTGCTTGATCCACTGATGGGCCTCATCGTGTCGGCTCAACCCAGTCAGCATCCGCGCACGTCCAATCTTTGCTGAAATGAGACACAAGATTAGAGATAAATCTTAATAACTCGAGATGCGGCTCACCATCCACGTATTCGGGATGTTTCCCAAGCAACTTCTCATAGGCTTCGCGCGCCTTGTTGGAATCTCCTTGTTCTTCGTAAACCCGAGCCAGGTTGTACATGATCGTGGATATCATGCTATCCGAGTCGGAAGTGGCGGTTGCTGCACTGGTGATAGCATCCTCATACAACGCTTGCGCCTGGGCGAGATCAGCTTCTAAATGCGTTACGACACCAAGGTTGTTTAGGAGCCTAGGATCTACCGGCTCTCCGGGGTTCTGCGCTACCCGTATCCTCGACGCCTCGCGATATGCCCGGGCAGCGCGGTCCAAGTTCTCGTTCTGCCACAAAGCAGCAATATCAACGTGGATATCGGGATCGTCTCCAAGGTAGCGAAGGGCTCGGTTCTTGCTGGCACCGACCACCCGACCCAATTTGTCAAAAATGTCCCGTGCCTTCTTTCGGTCGGCTGCTGCGTCTGTGCTGGAGTAACTGGGCCCCGGGTTAGAGCAAATGGAAGCCAGCATTATGTTGGCCTCGACGCAATCCCCCTTCTGGCCAAGAGCTGTATCTAAGGAATGTATCGCTGCAGGGATTTCATCTAGGAGAGTGGGAAAAGTGAGTAACAGCTCTCCTTTCACGGCGGGGATCTATACTTACCATGGAGCAAATGCATTTGCGCTTTGCCGATCCAAGCCAGGACTTTTGTTGGCGCACTCTCGGTAGCCCAGGTGTAATGACGCAATGCAATCTTCGTTAAGCCAAGGTCCTGACAAGCCCGGGCGGCTCGAATGTGTCCATCGGCGAGGACTGCGAGGGTATCGGAGAATTGGATCGCTCTTTCCGCTAGTTTTAGAGACTGAATGGAAAATATCAGCCTACACATTCTTAGGAGGAGGCATACAACACCCACTCGATCAGAATGACCTTGCCGCTGGAGAACTTCGGCTACAGCACTAGCGGCTGCCGCCCCAACGCTAGTTAAGGTCGCTGCCTTGAAGACTGACGTGAGAAGTTTGGAACCTTGGACAAAGCTCTGCTGGCGGTCTTCCTGAGGGACATCGTCACCCGCCTCCTTGCTAAAGTTCATATGATACAGGCCTAGGAGGAGGTTGGCGGCCGTATTTCCAGGATCCTGAGTGTCGAGTCGTTAATGCCACGCGAAGATATCCCGATACATGAAGGCGGACTTACCACTTCAACGCTTCTCTGCCACGCCATCTTGGCTCGTTCTTTATCGTCCAGAGCCCAGAAGCATAAGCCTATTCCCACCCGGGGATCCGGCTTGCAGTCCGGTCTTAGTTGGAGAACCGTTTGAAATAGCCGCAAAGCTTCCCGGTACTGCCTTTGTGTATACATCAACCGAGCCTGAAGCGTCTCTAATCAGTGTTTTGAACTGCCCTGAGCGCGAAGCCGACCTACTTTACCCAGCAATGCCACGATGTTGTGAGGGCTCTTTGAAAGCACACCATCGAATGCTTGCAAAGTTTCATTACCTTGCCTTGACGCGAACGCTAGAGTGCCGCGAGTAAGATAACCAAGGATTTCCGTAGAGCCTCCAATTCCACCGCCGGCCTTCGACGCGGCGTTCACATATGCCGTTGCCTCGGCAATGTATTCCGAGCGGGTTTTCTTAGACGCCAACTTGTCTTGCTCTGTAGTGCCGAAGGTTATCAAGCGAAGACGGAACTGTGGTTATTCAGCACCCACGAACTTGGTCGTCTGGCAAGACGAACTTTGGAGCTTGTCGAGCGTAAGAAAGTGATAAATTGGCTTGTAAATAGTAGAGCGATGGAAGTTCCTGTTCTTTCCTTTCTTCTTTGAACTCTATGGATGGGAAGAATATTAAGACCAGCAATCTTCGAATACTTCATGATCACTCACTCTGAATGCTTTCCTCAGCTAAAGCACGAGCCTTGTCAAGATGGCCGCGTCTCCAGTATTCCTGAGCTATATGGGTGCATTCCCTAGCACGAACATCCGATTCCTTGACGCATCCTCGAAGATACTCGAATTCCTCGTCTTCCAAGGGCAGGTTGTCCAAATCCACCTCAATCTGCTCGCTGTTACCGAGCATGAGCTCAAGCGTCCGCGAGGACGATCCTGGAGGGGTTGGTGATCGGGAGCCTTCATATCCGGCCATTTGTCGCGACGTAGGGACGATGAGCAGGTATGGGCAGAATGGACGCACTTGCCGGTCCAGAAAGCAAGTTGGCTAAAGGACCAAATAAGCGCAAACTTCACACATTCTTCGTTACCACCGGTGATACGCCGCTAAATACCGCGAAACTTCATTCCAACTCTGGTGGTTCTGTTAAATCTGATATTTTACGCTATTGAATCTATTTGGAAATATTGGGATGGAAAGCAGAAGTCGAAGTCACCTGGACTCCATGATGTCGAGGAACCCACCACGCCGAACACGAGCAAAAAGTTTCTTTGACAAGAAATATCTCCATTTATCGTTAAATATAACCGCTGGCAATATTATAACTACAGAAGATGTTTTTCTAAAAAGGCAGCGTAGCAGTACTCTTCGGGAAAGCCACAAGCCAGGACGTCCTTGAGAGGATACTTTTTCTCCTTTTTGTACTGTTGGTAGCCCATCCTTTGATATCTCCGTACGTTTTCACTCAAAGCAGGGGTGTTCATAGTAACAATAGCTGCCCCTAGCCCCGCCGCCGTTCGCTCTAGCTCCCGAATCGCAGCCTCTCCGATGCCTTGCCGTCTATATTGTGGAGATATGAACAAGGAAGCAATTTCCACCCGCTTTCCGGTTTTGGGTGGTGGAGCGAGGAGGTCGGCCAACGAAAGGTCGAACGGATCGAAGAGGCATAGGGATATCATCCCAGCGGATTCAGTAAGCCCCGTTGATGTACGGAGATGAATAAACCAGATGAATCTGGTCCCACTGCGGAGTTCTTCTATCCATGTCGGAATTCGTTCTTCGCTCCAGCCACAAGCGATCCGCTGGCCCTTCAGATCCTGAACGTCGGTCTCGGACGGCTCTGGGTGCACTACCAACTGCCTCAAGTGGATTTCGGGGGTATGCTTTCCTTCATATCGAGGTGTCAAGAGCGCACTAGCCTCATTGCTGATGACTGGGGACACAACAAGAAAGATCCTCGATGAGACGAGCGAAGATAACACGCCCGAGGTGTGGCTCACGTTGTAGGTCGACTTGCTGTTTACTCTCGGTCATTTCTACGCCCCGTGCGATGGCGATGCGCGAGCCGGTGGTGGTATGGACAAAATGATCGGTAAAATGCTGCGAGTCATTTTATGTGGTAAGCTGTCCCACAATCGGTTGATGTGTAAGACATGACCGGGCTTCAATGCCGAGCAACCCCAAATCGAGGTTCGTCCTACTTGAGGCCCAAGGAGCAGCACGAACAACACGATATTCGATTCCTCGTCTCGTTAATGATAGTAGTGTGTTTTAACATAGTATACGCGCCAAGAGAATGTTTGATTTTAAGCTCCCTCGCCAGATGGATACTCAATCGTAGCGGCATTTCTCGGAATGTCTCGTAAAATAGGATCCTCAAGTATGTGAAGATCTATTTCAATGACAATTCTACAGTTTCCGTTAGCCGACTTGGAGCTGTAACCCACACTATATCCTATTCCTGGGGACCGAGTTCCAGGATCTCCATTGACAATGACTAGAATCGCCCCCGTGCAGGTAGTAGAGCAGTTCCAAAATATCAAAATACATTTAGCTTCTTGTATTCTAGCGACAACAGGGTACGATTCGTTTGGAATAGCGGACATGAGAACCTAATACCTCCAGCTAAGCAACCGGTTTCTCTAAAAAGGCCGCATAGCAGTAATCTTCAGTTAAGCCAAGACCTAAGATATCTTGAAGCAAATATTTCTTCTCCTTCTTATACTGCCGGTACCCCATCCTCTCATACCTGCGGACGTTCTCGCTCAAGGCCATGGTGTTCATGGTGATGGTGGTAGCCCCGACCTCCGCTGCCTTTTGCTCCAGCCCCCTGATTGCAGCTTCCCCGATCCCCTGCCGTCTGTACTTGGGGTAGATGAACAAAGCCCCGATCTCCACTCGGCCTCCGACCTGAGAGGGGAGAGCTCTCATATTAGCCACGCTTAGATCGGATGGATCGTAGAGGTACAACGATATCATCCCAGCGGTCTCAGTCAAGCCAGTCGGAGTGAGAAGATGAATAAACCAGACGTATCTGGTGCCACTCTGTACTTCTTCTTTCCACATCGGAATGCGTTCAGAATGCCAGCCGCAAGTGATCCTCTGCTTTGTCAGTTCTTCGACATCCGCTTCTGAGGGCTCCGGGACCACAACCCATGGCCTTAACTGGATGTCGGGAGATGTGCCCCCTTCGCCTCGAGGGGTTAGCAGAGCGCCCGCTTGGTTGCTGAGTACTGGAATCGTAACCGTCGATTACTTCAACACGCGCCGAGGAGGGCTTATGGATCGCTCAACTTGTCGCTTACCTCGTAGATCAACTTGCTGCTTGCTCTCAGCCATTCATACAGCGTAGGCGGTCGAAATATGAAAGGTAGTTATAATCGCAAGGGGAGATACATGCAAAACTGCTGCGAGTCACTCGTTATCGTAAGCTTGTTTGCGACTGGATGACCTAGGCGCCACCGGCATTCAATGCCGAGCAGTCCCAAAGAACTTCTGAGCGCATTACATCATATAATATTACAGCCGATACTGCCTAGGAGGGTAGATCCTCTTCTCGAAAAAAGCAGCGTAGCAGTGTTCTTCGCCGAAGCCAAGAGCCTCCATCTCTTTGAGATCATATATCTTCTCTGGCGGTTTATACCGCTGGCAACCCCTCTTCTCATACATGCGTACTTTTGGATGAAGGGACATCGTATTCCCGGTGGCGATTTTAGCCCCTAGTTCCGCTGCCGTGTCCTCCGCCGCCTGAACCATGAGTTCCCAAAACCCTCTTCGCCTGAATTTGGGGTAGACGTATGCAAGACACACCTCCACTCGGTCCCCAGCCAGAGACCCGGGGGCCCGAAAGTTCGCCAAACTGGGGTCGGACGAGTTGAAGAGGTCCAGGGATATCATCCCAGCGATTTCGGTGCGCCCGCTTGGTTCACGAGCGTGAACGAACCAGATGTATCTGGTCCCGTTCCGGATTTCTTGCTCCCAGATTGGAATGCGATCCGCGCCCCAGCCGCATGCCATCCGCTGTCTTCTCAATTCTTCCACGTCCGCTTCGGAGGGCTGCGGGGCTACGACCCATGGTCTCAGCTCGACCGCCAAAGAGGTATTTTCTTCAATCCCAGGGGTGGATACCGCTCCTACTTGCTCGCCGGTACCTTCAGGATCCTCGTCAATGGGTCGGGAAGGCGAAAGACAGCAATAAGCGGCGGCTCACCTCGAATGATCTCGACCATTTCAACCACCTATGCAGGTAAGATATGGAAGGTGGGCATTATCGCAAGAGGGAAGGTTTTTATAAGTCGGCAGATGTCGCAAGCCTCAGCGAGGGCGACGCCGTGATCGCAAGCCTCCAACCATCAGGGGACGGAAGCTTCGGTGGTTGAGTAACTTGTATGTAAAATACGACCAGGATCCCGTGTCCTGCAGGCGGACCAGAACAAACGAACTTCTTTTCAATTTCTCGAGCTCATCTCAATTGATCAAGAGCATCGGAGCGCCACAGTGGCTGGCGGAGCATTCGGGAGGTTGTTGTCCAAAGCGCCCATTCATCACACGGGCAGAATGCCCGGATCTAACTTGCTCACGCCAGGCGAACTTTGTTCCCAATCCCGCTCTCAAACGAATATTTTGTCAAAAGCTTCTGCTCCAATAGTACTTTGTATAGATACTAAAGTTCGTTTCACCATGCTCGTCTCCACGCCTGCTACTCGAACGATCCTCGTGCTTGAGAGGACTGAACGACCAGATCAACTTTGCAGGTGTGGATGCCTGGAACCGAGTACCTGATCGCATCTCCTGCTCGACATACGACGAGACGGAGGCTACAGCGAATCCTATCAAAAAAGGAATTCGTAGCAGGAGTAACGCGTCATCAATCCCTGTGCTTTGGCGTTCTCCAATGCCAACGGTGGGACAGAATGACCGCTTGATTTCCTAGATAATATGAAAAACACCCCGGGCACCCGATGCCCCGCCGGACGGAATAAAATGGGCGTCGGTCTGCTGTACAGAAAACCTTCGCTGGGGCGGGTTCAGGATTATTATAGAACCATCGCGGTTCGTTCGTGAGATTGAGAGGATGCTTTCATTCAAAGAGAATGGCCGGATCGGAATGTCTCGCGCTACAGGAAAAAAGCTACCATGCCCATTTTCTACATTAATTTATGGTCACTACATTGATAGATTATTATAGCCGATACTGCCTCGGAGGGTAGATCTTCTTCTCTATGAAGGCCGCGTAGCAATGTTCTTCACCGAAGCCAAGAGCTGACATCTCTTGTGAATCATATATCTTCTCCACCGGCTTGTACTGCTGGTAACCCATTCCCTCATATATGCGTAATTTCTCACTCCGGGCCATCGTATTCCCGGTGGCGGTGGTAACCCCGAGTTCCGCTGCCTTCTGTTCCACCCGCCGCGACGCAGCTCCCAAAATCCCTCGGCCCCTGTATTTGGGGTAGATGAATATAAGGCTAACCTCCGCTCGGTCCCCAGCCAGGGACCCGGGGGCCCGAAAGTTTGCCAAACTGGGGTCGGTCGGGTCGTAGAGGTTCAGGGATATCATCCCAGCGATCTCGGTGAGCCCGGTTGGTGTACGAACGTGAATTAACCATATGTATCTGGTACCGTTCCGGATTTCTTGCTCCCAGATTGGAATACGATCCGCGTACCAGCCGCATGCGACCCGCTGCCGTCTCAACTCTTCCACATCCGCTTTGGAGGGCTCTGGCGCCACAACCCATGGTCTCAGTTCGAATTCCAAAGAGGTATTTTCTCCATCTCTAGGGGTAGATGATGTCCCTACTTCCTTGCTGGTAGCTTCAGCAAACTCGTCAGTGGACTTGGAAGGCGAAAGACAGCGGTAAACGATTGCTTACTTCGAATAACTCCGACCATTTCAACAACGTATGCAGGCAGTATATGGGATGTGGGCATTATCGCAAGAGGGGGACCTATTATAGGTCGCTCGATGTCGCAAACCTTCGGGGATTGGGCGACGTCGATGTTGCAAGCCTCCGGCGACTGGGGTACATGTATGTAAACCACGCCAACGAGTGTCCTGTGGACAAGACAAAATAAACTTCTGTCCTGCCCGTAATATACTTCCCGAGTTCATCTCAAAGGCATCGGGGCGCCACAGTGGCTGGCGGAGAATGCAAGAGAAGGCACTGATTCGGAACACGGGCAGAATGCCGGGATCTAACCTGCTCACGCCACACGAACGTTGTACCAAATCCCGCTTTCAGATTTCAGAAGCTTCTGCGCCAATAATGCTCTATATAGTTCCTAAAATTTGTTTCAGCCAAAACTCGGCCGTATCCGTCTCCAGGCCTGCTGCTCGAACGATCCCTATGTTTGAGAGGACTGGACGACCAGATCAACTCTGCAGGTGCTGATGCCTGGAACCGAGTGCCTGATGGCATCTCCTGCCCGACATACAACGAGACGGGGGCTACGGCCAATCCTATCAAGAAAAGCGTTGCGTAGCAGGAGTAAGGCGTCATTGATCCCTGTGATTTGGCGTTCTCCAATGCCAACGGTGGGACAGAATGACCGTTTAATCTTCTAGATAATCTGAAAAACACCTCCGGCACCTAATGCTCCGCCGGACGGGATAAAATGGACTTCAGTCTACTGTACATAAATCTTCGCTGGGGCGGGTTCAGGATTATTAGAGAACCATCGCTGTTCGTTCGTGAGTTTGAGAGGACGCTTTCACTTCGAGAGAATGCCCGGATCAGAATGTCTCGTGCTACACAAAAAAGCTACCATATCCATATTTTTCAATTAATTTATGGTCGTTACATCAATAGAATATCATAGCCGATACTGCCTAGGAGGGCAAACTTTCTTCTCGAAGAAGGCTGCGTAGCAATGTTCTTCACCGAAGCCAAGAGCTGATATCACTTTGGGATCATGTCTCTTCTCCGGCGGCTTATATTGCTGGGCACCTCTCCTCTCATATATGCGAACCTTTTCACTCAAGGCCCTCAAATGTCCAGTCGCGAAGTTAGCCCCGAGCTCCGCTGCCTTGTCCTCCACGGCCTGAATCGCAGCTCCCCAAATCCCTCGTCCCCTGTATTTGGGGTAGATGAATATAAG
>WSTY01000882.1:0-13831 GCA_019633465.1 Tulasnella sp. 417 | reverse complement strand
AAGCTGCAATATCAAACTCCTCGATATCACCCCCGATGAAGACGTTTACCAGAGCCTCCCGGATGAGGTTGGTTTTTCTGACAGTCCACCTTGCACCGAGATACTAATCATGGAGGGTTTCAACCTAGATCAAGACCGGGTTTAAACATGGTCCTGTTCCTTGTACCCCACTCGTTTTCGATAGTTTCGACGATACAATGCGGGCCAAAATCAGGAAAGAAACGGTTGTCGTGCCTCCCATGTCAACGCAAGACTCCTCCAACAGTTTGGAGACTGCCTTTCACGGACACCCGCCTCCCCATATCCTCGATCGTTCTCCCCCGGTTCAGTCAGATGGGTGGCGTCTCCTTCGTACGACCCAGACCTTGCCGCCAATCCAGGAGGAGCTAGTTGGCCGAGAGATAGAAGGTGCATTCTGGGAGAAGAGGGAGCAGTCGGTGCCGTTGGTAGCAGACAGCTACTTACCAGACCCACTCGGCTTAATTCGGGGATGGCACGTGGTGCTTCTCGATATGAATGACGAGTTACTAGCTGAGGCCGGACTTCGGGTTGCTCGACCTCCGGCCTTCGCTCGAGCTGGGGGCCGGGCTTATAACAGTAGGGAGGTTCGTGAGGTGTTTCCACATCTTTCCGCCATTCTCAGCAATAACCAACGATTTATTTCCCCCGTCAGACCCTCGTTAACGCATTAAAGACCTCTCGAGGTGTCCTTGGCACCGTCTCGCCCAAGATCCTCTCAGCCATCGGTATCGAAATGATTCGTTTTCGACCTCGCGCCCAAACACCGAACAGTGGAACAACTTCCACAACACCCGAGGTATGTACCTAGTATCATCGGCTAATGAAACACCGCTCATACTTTCTTTAAGTACCTAGCAACGTGTTCAAGTCGCAGCACTATCGATGCTCCACATCCAGCAGTATGCCATCTAACTGTTTCATCCGTTTTGCGCACCAGCCTGATTCCCGATCCGAATTAGGGATATGGCACTAATGAGCCCCAAGAGCACGATACCGCTATATCCAACAATATTTTGGGACGATGTGGCAGGCAAGACATTCCCCAGGTGGAAGAGCCCGCCCACTAGCCGGGGGTTTCCGATCCCAAACCGCCAGTCACCAACCGAGTCGCCGTCCTTACGATTACTTTTTTGTCACTCCTGCTATTGTAACTCACTACAGTCCCCACCACTCGCCTTCTGAGCTCCAGATCAGAGCATCGCCGTCTTGGCCGTCCATTCGATTGGCTTTCGAAAAACTCGCTGGAGGGGTGAATATTTCTTGGCGAGGTGTCAAATTGTCCTAAATACGAGCCCCGACTTAATCTTGATCACCTATATGTGTGCCATTCTCCTGCACATCCGTCTTTGGCTACCGCACACCGAAGATGGATCCATCCACGAGGGCTAAGGCAGCATTGCTTCGTTCCAACTCTTTCCCTCTTCTAGACCCCTGGCCCTGGTTCCCTTAAGAGACACGTGCGCCATTCTGAAGAGCAGAGGAGAAAAGTAAACTCCTCTGTCGCCTAATTGAAGGCTAACAGCCGGAATCGGGTCGAGAGTGGCTCACGTGTGCGTCGCGGTCTTGCCGGCGGCCGCAGCAGAATTAGTGGCTTTCTCAAAGGGTCCGAGTCGAACGCTATCACGTCTCCCAACACCGAGCAACACGACGACAAAGCGACTTGGGGAATGCACCGAGCAGCCAGCGGATCCTCTCTGACGACGGGGCAGACCACACTCGGGAGAAACCAGGTGCAGTGCATTTTATAGTCGCCCGCCTCGGGGAACGGCCCCGGTTCCCGGTCTGCTGGTGCTGAACTCGGCCACGATCCCCATGTAGGCCTGCCACCAGGTAAGGAAACGTGGTCAAAGAAGCCCAATGGGGGACAGAATCACGGTCATCTGCCCTCTCGCAGTGCAGAAGAAGGAAGTTGGTGAGATAATCCTCGGTCTTGATGCCCGACGAACAACTGTGCTGATGGTTTTATTCTTGCGTTATAAATGGGCTGTGACGCCGATCTTGAACTCTTCTTTGTACCCAGCGCTTAAACGAGCCGTACCATTCCAGTGACGCGCTCCTGCCGTGCGGCCCATTTGCCCACTCGCGTGCTTGTTCGAACCCAAATCTCGCATTTGAAGAGCCCGAATGCACCTACGACAACCCTGAAGAAGTCGCAGAAGTCCCGAGGGTCAAGATTGCCCGACTCGAAAATCCTATCGGTGTGTATCTCAGCTTCGGAATCCCTCTGGCGTGAATAACCTCATTCATTCCTGCTTGAAAGTCAGCGGAGCTTGAAACTATTATTGAGCAAAAGGACGCGGTGCTGAGCGCGTGCACGTCCAGACGCACTCAGCACCTGCCGCAAGCACGTCCGACAGATTTGGGGATCCTGCGGCCCCAGCAGTCATCCTTGATGTCCCTAGCCCCAATACCTCTCTTAGTACTATTCGGGGCACCCAATCGTATCGAGAATCCCTCGAGGTATGGAGATCTTCCACTGAGTTCGTCTCGTTGTCCTAAATTTGCGTTCCTCTCGAAAAACAGCAGTCTGCTGGAGCCAACTCAACTCCCAACGCCACTTTGGACGTATCAGACAGCTCTGGGTCTATCTTGGCTTCTCCTTCTATGGCATCGTCTCAATTATCTCATCAAACTCGGTCCCTCAACATCCCTCCCCCAGACCTCCTCCATCACCTAGTGGGACGTTTTCTCTATCAGACCTTCTCCTTGATTGGTATCACATCGCGCACTGCCCTCCCACTAGGTAGGGAAACCGTCCTGTGGTACCTCGCGGTATGACTGAAGACGTTGGATCCGGCAGGGTTGGGCGCGCCGCCGGGATATGAGCTGCCGTCTCGTCTTCCTCCCACACCCTAACATTGCTTCATGAGCCCAAGAACTCGGTGGAGGTCGAGGTGTCTCCGTGAGGGCCTCTGGTGAAGAAGCGGTGCAATTGGTGGCTAAGTTGCAGTCTTGGCGACGAGAAATTTGTTCTGGTATGGTACAGTTTACTGCGACGGAGAACGCCTCCTCTCAACTGATGGTTACAAACTAGAGCATACTCCATGGAAATAGTCAACACCACAGCCACTGTTTGGCCTTTGACTATCCCGCACGTGCACCACCCACTGCCCAGCCCTTTATCTTCGTGGTGGAAGTTGATGACCGCTCGTTTTACTGATGAAGATATCTCCCAAATGCTACCTTGTCGATTGAGTTTGATCGACTTCAACTTTGTTGTCGTGCTTATCATGTCGGTCTACAGGACTCAAGTCTGATCCCGACTACGTCTACATCCTTACTCAAGGTTGCCAACACTTGTTTACGCCCAAAATGCTTACCGCCCACCTCTTATTGATGACGGATTCTTTTACGCTGTACCTCAAGAGGTCTCTTCTTTTCGGCAAGGTCAAGACGTTCAACGTGCGGTTCAAGACGCGATACACGGATGGAGGGAGTCCGCCTTCCTTGCGGGGGCTCTGTGTATACGGTGTCTCCTTTCAACCAAGACCAACATTAACCAACTCCCAAATATCCTTACGGAGCGCCGAGTGGTACCGCGAGCAGCAACGTCAATGCAAGGGAGACGACGGAGTTCTAGGGTCTGGACAAGTTGATACGCAGTTTCATCGCAAGGAATTCAAAGAGCCCGTCCTGATGGAGCTTGGATCGAAGTTAGATCCGGTTCTATATACCGCGCATTTGCCTCCGCACGTGTACGTCCTCTTTTCTCGTGCACTAGGCTAGTTGCTGAACGACATCCTCCCCAGAGCCATGATACTTCTCCATGACCCTCACGCGGACATCAGCTCTCCCAACCGCCTCTCATCATAGCGCATCGCCTTTGCTACACAGTCGACCCTAGAACCGATTTACAAGTTGTATGTAACAGCTTACGACTTGATCTACTTGGACCACGCATGCAGCTTTTGCTGGTTCGTCGCTAGAGCCGCTCTCATTCGGTTCCTAAAGGCTCAGATGGGCACTAGCGATGATGCAGAAGTTGAAACATTACTCAAGAACTTGGCGTCGTCAGGTACGGAAAAGATGTCTCCAGTCTTGATTTCTGGAAGGCGTCCTAACCGCCATCCTACTACCTGCAGGTTTATGCTAAGCAATCTTGGTGAACGAACGATTATTGGATGTGGTAGGCTTCAACTTTATGGTGTCACTCGACTCAATATGTTGAGATCCATCCCTTCTTTGCGGTCTCCTTGAACACATCTATAATCTTGAAATTGGAGCAGCAGGTCATTTCATCTCTCATCGACAGGGCCTCCAGACGCGCAGTTTACTGGATCCTGAATGAACCTTTGACTCAGGGTGTTGTGAGGTTCATAGGCCGTACATGCTGACGCAGACATCGAACGCTGGCGCATCTTTGAGGTTACTAACGAGCGTCAAGTTTGAAGCATCCTTAAGTTCACGCTTCCAGAATATGAAGTTGTTGTCGAGAAAATATGGGCTTAGATAAAGCTTCAATTATAAAAACTGGCTGTTTCGATGCTCGCGCTTCGCGAATGCCCCAGCCCATGGCTCACTCCGCATCGCAACTAAGTTGGAATCATTGCGTCTTCGTGCTTCCTGTTTAAAAGACCTATCCACCTATCTCAGGATGGTGAAGTGGATGTTTGCTATTCCATCGCGTTTCGCCCAGGGGCTTGGCTTGGATAATTTCAAGTCCTTTGGCTCGTGCAAAACTGTTTGCTATCATATGGTTTGGAGCCTCCAGTAACTAATATGTGATCTGGTAGCTATTTACCATACGGAAGTACAGACAAACTGTGCTCCGTGTTGGACGGGGTCCTCAAGTTAAAGTGACGCGGAGACCCTTGGGCTGACGACGTTCCTTCCTACCACCACCTAGACCTTGAACATCCCCTTCTCGTCTTTCCCATGACAGACAACGACACGCACTCAGGCCCATCTAGGCTTGAAAATCCTGTACGATACTTTCGAAATGCTCTATCGATGTCCTCGGTTCTCAGACATTCTAACCTTCAATAGGCAACAAAAGAAGAATGTCGATTTCAACGCATCCGGGACCATATCCCGATTCACCTCCACCCACTTTCAGTCCCACAACCGCTTTCCAACCTATCTACCGCCGCAAACCTTCGCTTTGCCCGGATTTACCGCACAGCAGATGGGGACCATCCCAGCGACAAGCTTGAAGCGGCGATATTCATAGATGAACTCAGTACGGTACGCTCTCTCTCAGTAGCTGCAGAGTTGAGTTCTTCTTAAGCTAGTCTCGTAGAAACTCGTTCCACACTCTATTGTTTTCCTCCAGCAAGCCTTCATAAGAATCTCCAAAGATCGTAGGTACGCCTACGTGATTGGCCCAAACGACTTTACGGCCTCGGAACATCAACGCTCGGAGAACGTCAAATTACTTGTGTTCGTTGTTTCCACTGCCGCTGGAGGCAACAGAGCACTTGGCGTCTATCGAAGCTGTAATGTCAACCTACTCGATATTACTGAGGACGAATCGTTTTATCAAGATCTACCAGAGGAGGTTCGTTCGGGCCCCATCCGCAAGCTCCGGTGTTCTGAGATCCTATTCCGCGCTTTTTTCCATTCAGGTCAAGATTCAGTTTCAACGAGGACCAATCCCTTGCACTGGGCTTGTGTTTGATAGTTTTGACAATCAAACACAAAACAAAATCCGGGAGGCAACGGTCGTCGTCCTTCCCACTTCACCTCACACCTCTTCTAAAACTCTGGCGAGCGAAAGAAGACAACAGGTGCTAGAAGACGAATCCACAACATCTTCAGGCAGTTTTCGCGGCTCTGGTGGAATCGGGAGTCTGCCACATGAAGATGGGAAGGAGGTTGACGGAGAAGGCGAGGGAGTATCTCGGGGAAGCCAGGCTCGCTTCAACGAAGTGCTTGGGGAGAGGCTTAGAGATTCGCATATCCAAGTCATAAATAACCCTTCCAAAAAGGTTCGTCTGCAACGCTTTCTCAGAGCATCCTTATCCTCGTTCGAGACTTTGGAGCTTCGATCACGCTAACAACCACCTGCAGGGTGCTGCTCGAGAGCTGTACGAGCTCTCATCGTCGAGTCTCGCTACTACTGGCCAACCATCAAGATCTCCAGAGATTGAACGGCCAGATGTAGAAGGAAGGAGAGGAGAAGTAGAAGGACGAGAGGATAATGAAGGTGGAGCATCGAAGAGACCCCAAGACAAGCCGACGGGACCCAGCGGAACCGACCTTGATACCTCCCGTGCTATGAAACGCGCTAGTATAGAGCCGAGAGAGGAGATATATGCTCCAGAATGGCTATCCAGGATGGTTTCTAGGGAGATTCGGAGCATAGCGGGCAGGTTCGGAAGAACTGATGCTGAATCCAATGTGGAAACACCGGGCCAGCAATCCATTGACTTTCAGGCAAGACTCTTGCTCATATACCTTTGCTTGTCCGGTGCTGAAATAATACGCAGAAAGGACCGCGGGCTGCGACGACTAACGACGTCTTCTCCAACCAAGCAAGGCCTCTACATGAGAAGAGGGATAACCAAGCCGTCCATGCCATCAGAGTCATGAGCTCGAATAGGGGGGATGAAGGCAAAGTTGGTGGTCGGGAAGTAAGTGTTTCTGAGGCTGGAGGCTCAAAACCGATACCATGTTTGTCCCTAAACGGATTTTACTTTTGGGTGGTTAAAGATCACTGGTGGTGTGGCTGCAAACGACCAAATGAGCACGCCTGTTACTCGCGATAAGAGAAAACGGGGGACTCCATCTTCGGGTGGGTCTGACAAACCGGGCCAAAATTCCCGAGGAGAGGCGGAGGCGGACTTGTCGCTTGCAGCGAGGCTTCAGCTCAATTACAACCCTCAAAGCAATGTTGATCAGCACCTGCGCAAGCGAATCAAGAAAAGGAGGTATAGCGAACCTATATTGCCTCATTTCGGGGTCCAGGTGGAAGCTGGGGCAGAGCATGCACCTCCGACGACACGGACCACATCAGACAGCAGTCAGCGCACGAACTGTGACAAAAGTTTACAACTCTTGTCTGAGAAAGTGATAGGAGACCACGAAACGAGGTTAAAATGTATCGTACAGAGCAATGAAAGCCCTATTGAGGTATGCCTTTCTTGCTTCACGAGGTTATATCTAACAGTCTTTTACAGAACCTGCCTTCAAACTTGAGAGGCGGATCGAATATTCTACATTTTACCTCTACCGTACGTTCCTGGGGCCCCTTGCGCTTCATTGACTTGTGACTTAGCGAAATCCCTCGTTTCGGATAGATCCCGCCGAGTGCCTTGGGCCCCAGTAGTACCAGCGCAGTCGTCCCTTCCTTCCAGCTCCCTCCCCGAGCTACCTGGGATTTTCGACAAGACCTATTGCATGCATCTCCTACTCCCCGCCCCAATGCTACGACTTATAAACCCGTCAGTTCTGCAGTAGGCAATAAGCCTCCCCAACAACACACAGCTGCAGAAGCTGCCAACGGGAAGTCGACAGACGGAGGTGGTGCAGACTCTGCGAACCGTTCATGGTTACAGATTCATCAAGCTCGACAAGGAGCACATCCTCACTCTATTGGATCTTCCCAGACAATGGAAGTTGGGACCTCCGTCTCAGCGGGGTCGGTGCCGCCAACCGGCCTCTCAGGAGACGCCATAAGCATACTTAAATGGTGGCGTACAGTACTTTTCGATATAGATGATGGGTTGCTGGCGGCGGCCGGCCTCCGAATCGCTCAGCCCTCAACCTCTGACCAAACGGGACGCCAGGTTTTCAGCGACGAGGAGGTTTGTTGAAGTTTCCCCGCCTGTTGACTTTTATCGACAATAACGAGAGACTTATTCCTTACTTTCGCCTTTCAGACCCTTCTCAACATACTAAAATCCTCTCGTTCAGTTCTATCCACGCTTCCATCCGAGGCGCTGGAGGTAGCTGGAGTCGCCATCATTCACTGTCGGCCCCGTCCCCCGATTCCGGCAAGCAAAGACCCAGAAGCCTCTTCGGGTGGTGGGAATATGACTGGACCACATGCCAAGGTAGGTCATATCGAAGTTTCAGCTAGCTTTTGGGCTCCGGCCCTCACTTTTGGTCGTTACATAGGCTGCTGGGTCCCATAAGGCTTCATCGGGCAATTCTGTCATCCGCCACGATGTTCCTGAACAAAACCAACCCGAGAACGAAGCGGCGTCCCAAGAGCGAACTTGGGCCGCTTCGAGTAAGCAACCGGCCCATCGTGGTTCTGGAGAAGCTCCTTCAGAGGCTAGTGCTACTTTTATAGCAATTTTGACAGCTTCCTAACCCTATCTAAAGCTGGCTCGCGGGGACCAACGGCATAACACCCGCGTCCCGATTTCTGTCGAAGCCATGCCGGTAGGTTCTAGCGGTTGCTATGAGGCTTTGAAAGATTAACCGTGTCCAATACGCACCCTCTCTTCCATTCTCATAGCGAGGACTGGCCAAAAACAAGAAGGAAGTTGGAAGCGCAATGGGGGCGAACCTTCAGCTTCCTCGGAAAGCCACTTCTCTCGACCCGCTGAACTCTGAATCGACTCAGAAGTCCCCGTGTAGAGAAAAGAGCAGCGAGCCAATGGACTGGGCCCCCTTTGCCGAGGAAGAACTGGTCGACAACCGCGGGAGTCCGATCCTAATTGTAAGTCTTTCGAAATCTCGAATAGCGCCTCGTTGACTCGGATATGAATTGAAACCCACCACTCAGGATTCGGATGTGAGTAGCACCGTTGGCCTCCAGATTTACCTGACCTTTATATTTAATGAAAGGCTACTACCTCCGCGAGTGCTACAGAGGGCGAGAACCCTGGTGTTTGCGGACACGATGCTACTATCGAATCACCTGAAGGGGTGAGTCAGGGCGGATATCAATTATCCGGGCTCGATGCTGACAGCCTCGCAATTATTTAGATCATGGAACTTGACGGAGCTACTGAAAAAGGAGTCCAGGTTCGTTCCCATGCTTCGACCGCCGCCCCTTGCACTCACTGCGTCTTCATTAGAGTGGTGGAGGACTGAAAAAGGATCTACCTCCTGAAGGATCCATTAAGAACCGGGTACGGCTCTGCCCTTCAGGAACGGGCTTGCCTCGCGTACAGTGCCCTACTTACTGATAGATTTGCAACCTACAGCCTTCAGAGCAAGGGAATTTGAATCATCCGAGGACTTCTGTGTCAGCGCTTTTGAGAGATAGCAAGGGGCCTCCTGGATCAGCGTCTTTGAGAGAAAGCAGGACAAGTCCCGGTGATACTGCTGGGTCAGCGTCTTCGAGAGACAACAAGACAAATCCCGGCAATTCTTCTCAGGTACCCACTGACTGTGCTCACTTCTGGTGAAGGGGATGGCTGAAATAAAAACTCAGGGCAACTCACGCCGTTCCCAGAAAGCAGACGGAGACCCTGCGGAGAGCAAGGTCAAGTCCAAGTCCAAATCGAAGGGTCGAGCCAAGCAACAAAAGGTTCGCAGTACCCTGTTCGTCCTGAGACTGGTGAATAGAATTCCTGAGTTTTTTTTTTACGGTTAGAGTGACAAGACGGAGGCTATGCCGACCTCCGCTCCCTCAGCGAATAACGGCGGTTCGCAGGATAACTCCCAAAGTGCACCATCGTCCCAACCACCCCAAAGTACGAGCAGTGAAGAGGCTATACAAGCACTGCCGGGTCCCTCTCCTCATCCCCAGCACTTAACCCCAGAAGTACCTGGCGTCGGGGGCCAATCTGGGAGCGGAGAGTTTGCCTCTGTGACGGAATCATTAGATGGATTGCAACTCGAACAAATGGACTTGGTGAGAGCTTCGCTACCTCGCTTACAGATTCTGGAGGCTGAAGATGCGGCATCGATGGGATAGTCCGAGAACTAGATTCTTTGGTAATTTCCCACCTCCAGTGCTCACCACAACTCAGTCAACCTTGTTCAAAATCGCACTCACATTCTACTATGAATGATGCATCAAACCCATCAATTCTCTACTCTTCAACCCTCTAATATATTTTTGCCGCTTTCTCTGCATTTGGTGCTCCTGATTACGCACGTCCCCCTCGACATGCTCATCTTGCTTGGTCTCTTGTTCGTAGTCACTCCCTGAGTTACTTTAGATCATGAAAAGCTCGTCATTAGTTTTGGAAAGCGCTTCGGCGGTCCGGTGCAATGGCCTGGTTAAACTGAAGGTTTTGGGGCCATCAAGGGAATGAAAATAGTCGCGGAGCATTCTCCGTCGCCAGACAAGGACGTTGTCGCAAGCGATTGTAAGGGCGCAACAAAGAATAGACATACAATCTACGATAAATCAACAAAGGGGTTGAGCTAAAAACAGTCTTTATGGTGCTCCAATAAGTATTGGTTGATGTTATCGTGGGTCACAATCGAACAGAATGAAGGTATGATACGGATGCGTGCGCGGTTTAGCCGTCTTCCTAAGAAGGCGTTACCAGGACCCACCACGAGGAGGCCCGCGTCACGACTTAGAGGTCCCAAATAAGACAAATGACCATTTTCGTCAGAGTCACCGCTTGGCGTGGCCGAACACCGGCTCGCGTTGACCCCGCGGGCGTTTCAAGAGTGATGGCGAACTGCAGAGAATCGCCGCGGACAGGTGCGGATCTCCGGTTCCAGCCCCATCTCTTGAGAACGCCGAGTCACGTTTGTCCTCCATCAATATCATCCTAGAGTAGTTGTTAGAGTGCAGATTGTGCGTGGATGTGAAAGAGGACGCTCACTTGCGGAGATTGACGGGAAGGCTTACGCTGTCAGCGTTGCGTGTCCTCTACGTCTCGGACATCTCCACACGACGACGCAAAAGAACTTTTGCGAGGCCAGTATCATCGGCTGCCCGGTGCAAGAACCTGAAACATCAGCCAATGACGTCAAGATCCTAGACGATTAGAAGCAAAATAGTCACAACTCACTTCAACAGCCTCGAGCATCTGCAGAAAGAGATCACGTTAACGAACGCGACCACGACCATCAGGTCTGTGTGTCATTGATCGAGTAATTTCAAGTAGGACTGCATTGAGCGATTTCTGGGATGGTTACCAGCGATCAACCCAGGCCCCCCTACCCTGGGCCTCGGGTATTTTGAAGAAACGGGATCCCATCCCCGTCTCTTAGAACCCAACACACTGTCCGCGACCTGATGGTATCGTTTCGAAAGCCATCTGAACGACCGGGAGGAGGTTAGGAATACCTCCGCTAGTTACGCTGAGGGAAGTACTTACTCCTACACCAAAGGAGTAGGGCGGGCTTTTGCTGGTCTTGCAGTTTCGGAGTGAGCGTCGCTTGCCCAGGTCTTGACTATGGTGTTGGGCCTTCAAGATATACACCTGGTGTCCCAAAGGGAGTTAGTGGACCTTGAACGCAAGAGACTGGCAAGAAACGGCTCCTCTTAGTAGTATCCGAGCATGTGGCTGCATTTAGAGACGATAGACGGGTTGGTGGGGGAGAGGAAGGGATGGTGCAGGGAGATGAACCACCAGTCAGTTTAAATATGCCAGCGACCTAGGCACCCCGGTTTCCCGCGCCACGGGGCAACTCCATTCATTGACACTGGGCTTCCCCGCAGCGCTCTTCCTCGGAGCTTTATTCTCTAAACTTGAGGCCGAAGACTTAGAGAACGAAGGGATAGAGATCGGGGGTGACGTCTGGACGCAGGTCGCGGGGTTCTAACTTCTCACGTCGAGAGTCGCCACGCATGACCCCTGACTTTCCTGCATGCACGCTTCTGATTACTAGAGGTCGGACGTCCGAATAAGCTCTGATGGGCATCCTTCAAGATTCTCGAATATTCTATGTCCAAACCTTTCAGCCTATCTTCTCGATGAGCCTGTCTCTGGCAGTGATGCCGTGAAACAATACGCCATTCGCCACTTTCACTCAGCTTACCATGTGTCTCGCCCCATCGTCAATTACAATGCACGATCAGGAATATATAGATAATACAACTAGTCGATCCATTCGTAGGCTCATTATAGTACAAGGGCGTGCGCGGTCTAGCCGTTTTCAGACTACAAGACAGTCCGAAGACGTTACCGGGACCCACCACGAGGAGGTCCGCGCTCCGACTTAAGGGTCCCAAACAGGGAGCTTTTTTCGTCAGGGAGAACGCTTGGCGTGGCCGTAGACCGGCTCGCGTTCCCCATGCGAGTGCTCAGCGAGGGTCGGCGAACTAGTAAACCCCACTACGGACGGAGTAGGTCCCAAGCTCCATCCCGCCTATCACCAACACCGAGCTCCATCCGTCTTCCGTCAAGATCATCCTGTAGGTAATCTTGAGCTCCCCTTATACGCGAGCAGGAAGATGATCAGGAACTTACGTGTGAAGATTAACGGGATCAGGGGCGCTGGCGGCAGTTCGTGACCAGTACATCTTGGGCCTCTCTTCAAGCTGACGGAGCGAGGTGTCGCGTCAAGTTGCTTCATCGAACGTCCCCGCGCAAGGAACTATCCAACAACGATGACGTCAGGACCCAGACCAGACTGAAAAGAAATCAAAAGAAAATTGACTCACTCCAACTACTGCCAGCAATGCGATAAAAATGCCTCGCTAACGAGCGTGACTACGAGCATCAGGTCCTTGCGTCATCGAACAAGTACTTCAAATATCGGTGCTTCGGCGATTCCTGGACTGGTTACCAGCAATCCCCCCGAAGGTGCGCCTATCCAGGCCTCGGGTGTTTAAGGAAACGGGCGCCACACCATTCCCCAGAACCCAACGCAGTGTCCGTGACCTGATGGTATCGCTTCGAAAGCCATCTGAACGACGGGGAGAAAGTTAGGAATACCTCCGCTAGTTACGCTAAGGGAAGTACTTACGCCTACACCAACGGAGTAGGGCTGGTGTTTGCTGGTCTTGCAGTTTCGGAGTGAGCATCGCTTGCGCAGGTCTTGACGATGGTGTCAGACCTTCAAGATATACACCTGGCGTCCCAAAGGGAGTTAGTGGAACTTGAACGTAAGAGACTGGCAAGAAACGGCTCCTCTTAGTAGTATCCGAGCATGTGGCTGCATTTAGAGACGATAGACGGGTTGGTGGGGGGAGAAGGAAATGGTGCAGGGGAGGAACCACCAGTCAGGTTAAATATGCCAGCGACCTAGGCACCCCGGATTCCCGCGCCACGGCACGACTCTATTCAGTGAGACTGGGCTACCCAGAGAAGCTCTTTCTCTCAGCTTTATTTCTCTGAACTTGAGGCTGAAGACTTGGAGAACGGACGGATAGAGATCTGGGAGGGACGCCTGGGTGCAGGTCGCGGGGTTCTAACTTCCCACGTCGAGAGTTGCCACGCGTGACCCCTGACTTTCGCGCATGCACGATAGCAGATGCTTCCTGATTTCGAAAGGGTGGACGTCCGAATAAGCTCTGGTGGACATCCTACGAGATTCTCGGGTATTCTATGTTTAAACCTTTCAACCTGTCTTCTCGACGACCCTGCCTCTGACAGTGATACCGTGAAAGAACACGCTCTACGCCGCTTTTCACTCAGCTTACCATGTGTCTCGCCCTATCGTCGATTCCTGACATTTAATTTATACATCTCTCCCGATAAAATTTGAACTAGTTCAAGGTTTGTGGATTGTTCAGGGGGACCTTCTCTCACATCCACGCGTCTCGCGACCTCCTGAATCGTAGACTTTGGCTTCCCCTGATCCTAGTGTCGGTTTTTATATCGCATCCTTGGAACTTCTACGTCCCCATAGTCGGTGAGGTAGTATGGTCGTCATCCGTCAACCGTTGCCGAGGATACCCTGCGGAGTCAAAGAGCCGGACTTAGCACGGAGATAGTTGGCCCTTTGACCACATTTGACCGTAAAAGTCACTCCGCCCACTCGCCTGACGCGTTGCTTCCTT
>WSTY01000880.1:0-13837 GCA_019633465.1 Tulasnella sp. 417 | reverse complement strand
GAGCGACAGGAGGACCTTGGTTTACCCCTGTGGCGTCGTGGGTGTCATCGTTCGGTGTTTAGCGGTCAGCTCCGTTTCGGAAATTCCTAGTCGAGACTTGAACCACCACCTTGACGATGATCCCACTGAGTTCTCAGTGACCTATTCCTTCTACCATGTCTGCGCCAGCGAAGAAAGATGAGGTCTCCAGTGTCTTGCGGTCAGCTTGACGGTTGGTTGAGTTTTCTGGGGAGTTCAGCTGATGTCAGTCTCCCAGGGAAATCAAAGGCCTCGGATTAGATTTCCACAAATGTTTGAAAAGTTCAGTCCCCTGGGACAGAGACGTTGAATTTCAACGCCAAAAGTATGCTATTCCGCCTCGCGCTTGCAACCAGGTTTCACTGATTTTCACCATCACACCTTCCAGCCTTCGCCGCCGGCTGGTGAACGTATTCTTTGCATACCCTTTCGCGCCCCAAGCAGAGGCCGAAGAAAACAAGCTATGGCTTGATACGACGTATGCTCTCATTCAGGCATATCGATCCCGTCTTGCGAAGCAAGATGCCGAAGACGCGAAGAACTCCCGATTACCGCAACACAGCGTACAAATGCGCAAGCTACAAAACAAATTCCGAGCATTCCTATCTGCAGAAGAGAGCTTTTGGAGCGGCTTCGCCCTCAGGCTTGTTCGAACGTTCGGTCTAACCGAAGCTAAACCAGCCCTCCTTGCCCTAAATATAACTTCGCCCGACCCGTCAGATCCCCTTGCGGACGTCTCTCGCTCATCAGTACCAACTATAGACGACGATCCCGGAAGTCGCAACGATGCTGAACCCAGTACGGCCCTTCCCCCTGGCCAGCGTGACCGGAAGCTCGACGCGGTCTCCAAGGTTCTCGTCCACCTTGGCGACTTGGCTCGGTATCGAGAACAATACAACGAGGTTGGAGGAAGGCCAAAAGCCGGTCAATTGAAACATTCGGAGGAGTGGAAGCCAAGGAGAGGACGAGGTGGAAAGAAAGAAACTAGTCCGGTCATTCCCCGAGAGCGAGACTTCACGCGGGCGTCGGAGTGTTATCAACAAGCCAGACTACTTTTCCCCGACAATGGTTCGTCTTCAGCCCTAGAGTTAATGAGACATCGATGCTTATTGAATCCGGCTCCCCAGGGAATGCTCCCAACCAGCTCGCTGTACTCGCCATATGGACTGGCGACTCGTTCCTCGCTGCCTACCACTGTTACCGTGCGATGGCCGTTCGACAACCCTTCCCAACGGCACAAGACAACCTCGTAAAGTCTGTTGAGAAGGTTCTCGCCAAATTCAAAGCCGGAGAAGAACAACCGGTTTCAACTGAGGTGGATGCGTTTAAGGACCGTGTTTTATATCTTCATGGAATTTGGGTCACGAAGTCCGCGTACGTTCATCTCTCCTTCATCTCCCGGTTCATCTTTTGCTCAAAACGCTACCCGTGAGCAGCTCTTCTAGAGCTCCTAAACAAGCCGTGAAAGTGATTGAGCTGTTTCAGCGACTAGTTCAAGAACGCCAATTGCAAGCGGATACAATCGTCAAGACACTTGTCATGGCATTCGCTGCGTTGTGGAGGACCCGTATGTACGTGGAACCAGTCCCCGAGGATTCGGTCCCCGAGACGCAAGCCTCCCAAACTACTCAAACTACATCCAGCAAGCATTGGGAACCATTCGTCCTGAATCATGCACTCGACCTCATTGGAACACTCATGGAGGTGTCGACTGCGGAAATGGCTGGTTTCGACACTGCTGAAGGCGGGGTGGAGGCCGGGGCAAGCCAAGGAAACGAAGCCGAAGACAATTTTGCCCTAGCTCAGCGCATCACAGCCGTCTTCCGTCGCGCCTTACCTGCTCTCCGCATTGCTTCCAAGTGGCTTAAGGCGAACCTAGAATACGTGGTTACCAACGGAGCGAAGCCATTTTGGGTCAAGTACGCCGAGTTTGCGACGAGGCTTGCTGGGACTTTCCCTACGGCAAAGCTCCCAGCACTGAGCATACCATTGGAAGAAGATGTTGACATGAAAGGATTCGCTCCGTTGAAGCGAACAATGATGGAAACCAAGGCATTTGAGGACGCAAACGGTGCGAAGCTAGCAGTTTCGGGAGACACGGACGGACTTGGAGGAGTACACCCGAATGAGGAACATCTAATGCGGATTGGTGACCTTCTCTTGGATACACTTTATCTTGCGCAATCAGCGGTGCGTTATTTTAGAGCTTGCTCATTTCTCTTGACATTGAACGCATCCTCCAATGTTAGGCATCGCCGATCAAGTACGCCAACAACATATTCTTCACGGGAGAAACTTCAGAAGTGGCCGTAGGTTCTCAGAGTATTGGCCAGCCCGGCTTGGGGGGTGGGGTTGCAGACGCTGCCAGCGATGTAGACTCGCACCGACCCGCCGTGGACGAAGAGGAACAACCCACACATCAGCACCCGATAGGGACCAGTGCTGTGGTCGACGATGACGCTGCCAGCGCCAGTACTCGAACCGATGATGACCCGGTTAATTTGGCGATGAGGGCGACGTTGGAAGAAGAGGATGAAGATGATGACGAGCAAATCCTTTACCCAATCCAACGCAAGCCGTCTTCGGAGTGAGCACTATTTCTACCGCGCCCGTATTTAGCAAGTACAGGTGGCTGATTCTCTCAATAGAAAACCGCTATTGGCTGCTGCTATCTACCCAAGCTTCCCGACACCGTCTGTGCATGCCCAGCGACTACCTCCCACAGCTGAGCAAGATTTCGACGCCATACCAAACGTGAACACAAGTCCTCGGTCTACTGTCATCCGCCCATTGACCACCGCATCGGATCTCCTGGCCCAAGCTATGAGCGGGAATGTACTCGTCACATCTCCCTTCCGACCTCAGCCCACGGTCGTCACCCCCACCAAAACCCACTCGGCTCGTCCATCCATTGCAGAGGCTGTCATGACTCCTACTATGAGTCGATCAAGTCTATCAAACGGAGCCCCGCCCATGCTTTTCGGTGCTTCAGAGTCTCTCTGGACGAGCGAGCCTCAGTCGCCTGGGGGACGCCCTCAGCAAGTCAACCGCTGGAGTCATGGGCCAGCTGGAAGCGCGATTCATGGATATAGCATGTCGCAGGGTCACCCGGCTTTCGCTCAGCAGGGTTGGGGTGGGCCGCCAGACTTGCTGCAGCAATCTCAGGCGTCCGTTCTCACCCAAGCAACTTTGGGGGACACCTCTCAGCGCTCGGGTTATGACGCAGTTCCCGGCGCTCCCCTTCCGTTCAACCCAGCTCCCGGCTCAAACCCCCGGCTCCCCCCTGCTCGGCTTTCCCAGTCTCCGCCAGAGGAGCAATTTCATCTGAGAAGAGATCCAACCCGCCTTCCTGCCGCAACCACGATCCTTTCCGGTGATTTCCCTAGGATGTCGGACCCATTTGGTTTCGAGAAATTCCCAAACGTGGTTCAACGCCCTGTAACCCATGCAGCCCGTCAAACCTCCGGCACATGGGGCTGATGTTTAGTCGTAGAGGGTGCTGCCTGGATCTGGGAAATTGCTTTTTAGCCGCCACCTTCACTCAAGAGGAACGTGGCTCCACACAAGTGGTAGTTCGAGCCCCATGAAGGAACTGGAAGGGAGTGTCGCACCTGCCACAAGGTTTCAGACGCTCCTTGAAACAATTCCCATCCAATTCATACCGATGTCACGTATTCAGACGTTGCAATCAAGTCGTTTTATGTAGCCTGATATTTATGTCAACTTGAGCGTGAACGTGAGCGTCCCCCCAGCCCGGAGACATATCCTTGTGGAATAAAATCCTCAGTCCAATGGTATCATATTTTTAGATGTAAGCATGCACTTGGGCAGATGTTTCTGGCTGAGGGCTTGGCTGGGGCGTAGGTCCGCCTTACGGCCGTTCCCTCCGCTAGTTGAAACGTTTGACGCGTACTTTCCCCCCCTTGGACAGTCGTCGTAATTTTTCCTCCTCATTTTCTTCTCAACTTTCACAAAGAAAGTCCTCTCTGCACGCTCAGTCGACGTTGACATTCAAACTTCTTGCTACTACAGCGCGAGACTAGTCGTGTGCTTGCAAACCGTTGCCGAACAAAGCGTCCTCGGACTTTTACGCCAGGTCCAACGCGGCTGAAGACCACTTGAACCCGAGAATTATGTCCTCACCGGTTGAGACTAACGTCGCTGAAGATCTCGAAAGCATGAGTCTCCAAGACAAACCTGTCGACGAGGAGTGGGAGGAGGCCAACGAAGCCGAGCTCGACTCCTTCATAACGGATGACCAGGAGGTATGACGTATCACATACTCAATTTCAATACCTTACCGACGCCTGCTGTTGGTAGATTATTCCTGCAATTGTTAGCGACATCCACTCAGACGACCGTAAAACCCGTTTGATCGCGACAATAAAAATACGCCGGTTGTTGCAAAAACGACCTCCCCATGTTGGTGTCCAGCCTGTAATAAACTCTGGACTTGTTCCAATTGTGGTCGAAATGTTGTCGGTTGACGACAACAAGTTCCGCGCCGAAGCGGCCTGGATCGTATCCAACATTGCATCGGGGACTTCTGACCAAACTTCAACGGTTGTGGAGGCCGGAGCCATTCCGAAACTGGTGGCGATGTTCCCTACGGATGTTACGGATGTCCAGGAGAACGCCTTGTGGGCTTTAGGGAACATTGGAGGGGACTCCCAGCGATTTAGGGACCTGGTTGCAGAGGCCGGGGGGATTAAGCCGGCACTCGACGTCTTGGAGAATCCTGAAAAGCACACGGAGAAAGTGCGAAACACGGCCTCTTGGGTTTTGACTTGTTATCTCACCCCGCGATCGTCTGAGCTTGGGTTGGACGTGGTACGTATTTAATCTTATTGCTTGACCTACTGGCTGTTGACCTTTTTTTTCCCACCTTGACTCAGACAAGCACAATGATACCTATCCTAGCCAAATTCCTCAGTCGTCCATCAGAGGAAATCAGTAATGATACGCTAGGCTATGCTGTAAAGGCACTCGACCAGATATGTGCCAACGAGGCGGCAGCAGAAGTGACCATCACGACCGGCATTTTACCTCGACTCGTAGAATTGTGTACAAAAGGCGACACCGACCTGCGATACAACGCCATCCGCTGTGTTGGACAGTTCACCGCGGGCAGCGAGGCCTCGACTGACGCGGCGATCGAAGCAGGATTCCTTGAAGCTCTCAAACCGTGCATATTCCATCATATGGTTATGATACGTGAAAATGCGTGTTGGGCGGCATCGAATGTGGCCGCAGGCACCCTGTCGCAAGTACAAGCCCTGCTCAAGGCCGGCCTCCTCTCCATACTGGTCATAGTCGTTGGCGATAAGCAGGAGGTGCAGAAGCCCAGGAATGAAGCTACGTGGGCATTAGCGAACCTGGTCAACACGGCATTGGTCCATCCGGAGCTCATAGACCCGCTCATCGAGGGCGAATGCGTGGAAGCCTTCTCCAACGCGCTAGCCACGCAGCACTTCAACACTCAACGGCTGGCGGTGCAAAGTCTGCAAAAGCTTTTGGGCAGAGAGTCGAGGAACCAGGACAAGATCCGGGATTTATTAAAAGCGGCAGATGGGATTGCCCGGCTTCGTGCCGTCAGGGATGCGGGGAGTACGCGGGGGTCAGAGGTTGGAAGGACCGCTCACGAGATCCTCAAGGACCACTACCCGGACTTTGTTCGACGAGCTAGAGTGTAGAAAAGAGTATGAACGATATGTGCGTATATTTATGCGTCCTACGTGCCACCCATGCTAGAATGATGCGCACGCATCTCGCCGACTTGCACCAGTCGGGCGTTGCCGGCGGTTCCTCATCCTCATGAACAAAAAAAAAAACGAAGGTGACGATGAAAGAATAACATTTGATGAGTCTGATTTTACATATGAGAGATAAGAGCAAAAGGCGGGGAGTGCCACACTTTACCTTTGGCGAGTGATGGTTTGTGGCTCGACACGTAAAAGTCCAGGGACGCGTTCCTGGGGTAGAGCGCCAATTCTTAAGCCTCCAGCTGTCTCTCTCCTTCCTCCTTCCTCCTCCCCTCTTCCACCCATCCTAGTCGTCTGTTCTTTAGTTTACTACCACTTTTTCTCAGTACTCCCAAATCATGGCTGATCAACAAGACCAAGTCCCAGTCTTCCATCCCATTACCGCAGACCATGGTGACATTAACGAGTATCGGAAGCGCAAAGTCGCCCTCATTACGGGCATCACTGGTCAAGACGGTAGCTATCTGTAAGTACATACTCTTCCTGCACATATCATCCACCCTTTCTGACGCAACCCGCCGTCTGGCGCGTCGTCTTTTCCGCCCGTTTAGAACTGAACTGCTGCTGGGCAAGGGTTACGAGGTCCACGGCATCATTCGTCGATCCTCTAGTTTCAATACTAATCGATTGCAGCATCTGTATGCGGTGTGTGCTCGTCTCCGTGTGCGTACTCGTCGTGATTGCAATACTGACTGCGCTCCTACCTACCCTCGGTCCAGGATCAACATGAACGTTAGTGCCAGCTCACCACTCGTTCAGACTTTTCCTTCTCACTCCGTGTGTTTATGCTCTCCTATGCTGTATCCTGAACGCGTCTAGGTCCCAACAAGATGAAGCTGCATCATGGTGATCTCAGCGATAGCACCAATCTCGTCTACATCCTCGCCCAGGTCCGCCCGACCGAGGTGTACAACCTCGGTGCACAGAGTCACGTCAAAGTATCTTTCGAAATGTCCGAATACACCGGTATGTCCACTTTTTTTTTACATGCGGATCATCCCACTTTAAGATAAGCCACTGACATTTCCTTATTCGCTGCGCGCCGCATGCGGCACGTGACATGACTCAGGCGACGTCGATGGTCTCGGTACTCTGCGTCTTCTCGATGCGATCAGAACGGTCGGCCTTGAAAAATACGTTCGGTTCTACCAGGCCTCCACCTCTGAGCTTTACGGAAAAGTCGTCGAAACTCCTCAGTCGGAAACCACGCCATTCTACCCCCGTAGCCCTTACGGCGTTGCCAAACTTTACGCCTACTGGATCACCGTGAACTACAGGGAAGCTTATGGCATGTACGCTTGCAACGGTATCTTGTTCAACCACGAGAGGTGTGTCTCTTCAAAATATCCGAAGATTGCGTCAACAGGTTCTGATCACTGTCCTCCCCCAAGCCCTCGACGAGGTCGGACTTTCGTCACTCGCAAGATTAGCCGAGCAGTGGCGGAGATCAAACTTGGAAAGCAGGCGTGCTTGTATCTTGGTAACTTGGATGCCAAGCGTGACTGGGGACACGGTGAGGACCTCACCGACTATTGCGTGATGTCGGATACGAATTCTGATATCCCTCATTCCGGGTGTTAGCCGCGGACTACGTCGAGGGAATGTGGCGCATGCTTCAGCAGGAGCAGCCTGAAGACTTTGTCCTCGCGACTGGTGAGACCCACCCTGTCCGCGAGTTCGTCGAGAAGTCCTTTAACTGCGTTGGCGTGAAAATCAAGTACGACGCCTCCCATACACTTTTTGTGATTGCCGATGATTCCTAATCGAGACTTGACCTTTCAGGTGGGAAGGCTCCGGCGTCAACGAAGTCGGCAAAGACGTCGATACCGGCAAGGTCGTCGTCCGTGTCGATCCCAAATACTTCCGTCCCGCTGAAGTCGAGTAAGTCCCCCGTGCCTTCATGCCAATTAGGCTCCCCGACTCACTTTCGTCCCCTGCCGCCTCTCTCAGACTCTTGCACGGAAACCCTGCCAAAGCAGAGAAGAAACTCGGCTGGAAGCGCAAGGTGGACTTTGACTCGCTCGTCAAGGAGATGACCGAAGCCGATCTTCAAGCCTCTGCAAACCTCGTCGAGGACCGCAACTGAGGCCTTTCCCCTTCCGCGTTCTGTTCTTTCATTTTTTGTAGCTTCCGTTTGTAGTCCGTCTTGAATTGCACCATTCAAAATGATAGGTACGCGCCGTACCGTCCCTGACGCTTGATTCCTTTGTACCTTGATTCGAATAAAAGATTTTCCCAAATAAGGGCTGTTCAGTCAAATCTCGCGCGGCCGCAGAAGGGACGCAGAACGCAGAATCAGGGGCCGGAAAATGCGAAACGCGGCAGATCGAATCTGCAGCTTGAGCGTCGCAGATTCGTTCTGCGTTCCTTGCATGTATGACTGCTTTTGTGACCACTCCCTGTTCGCTTTGTAAGCTATCTACTTTCCAAGCAAACCTTGCCCACTTAAGTTCTCGCATTTGGATCATCCGTCTCCTCAAATGGCATCCACCGGTACACGCTCACGTTATACTTGGTCTGGGAGCTCATCTCTCAGATAAGCGCCCCTGAAAACCGACGGTGTTTCCTTGGAAAATAGAGTGGTTTTGAATTAGACTGAGGATATGGTGGAAAGCTGGTGGGGTGATGCGAAGCATCTGGACAAAGCTATGCTGCTCAGATGGAATCGTGGCATATTGGAAAGTCAGATGGAGGTTTCCAGCTTTCGGGATTCGAATTCTTGGTTGCAGGTAGCGGACGTGGGTGAGTGCGAGTAAAGTTGTGCTGTCCAGAATTGCCCTCCGTGAAAGCTCCTCGAACGAGATAGTTAGAGAGACGATGCCCCGGCAGAGTATGAAGTACAGGTAGGCACGGATAAGTGCGTCGCGCTCGGTCGCTTTTGGCATCGCGGGTCAGTGAGCACGAGCACACCTCGAAGAGTGAAGGCAATCCAAACACAGTAAATTACATAAAAATTATCTACTCGTTACAACCAGGATGGGGAGGGCGTCACGGAAAAGCGAACTTCGGGGTGGGGTGGTCCAAACGGCTGCTCAGTTTGCGGAAGCCGCAGAAGTCGCAGTTACGCCCTGATTCCGCCGCCATCTGCGTTCTGCGTCCCTTCTGCGACCGCGCGAGATTTGACTGAACAGCCCTATACTTCAGTTTAGATTACCATGTATTGGGTTGGACGAGGTTGTGTATAAGGACCACTCGTTGATTCGAGTATTCTGGGCCACAGAGGGCAGATATCCGGCATCAGCCCATATTGATAACAGTCCTCGCCATATTCGATGGATGGAAAGTGTCAAGGTACCATATTTTCAAGGATCTAAGAAGATCATGACAGTCTCAAGGAATTCCGGAAAGGCCCTCTCTCTCGGCAGGGCGGCGGGTATCGTTCTCTTAATACAGATTAATGCATGGATCAAGGGCGTGGGCGGGTCTGCCCGTGGCGTTCGACTTTCCAGTCAGGGTGACTGTAGTACGTCCCGGGCGATGAATCTTCTAAATATGGGCTACTTCTTGAACCGCATATATATATTTCAATTCGATGTCCCATCCAGACGTCTCAGTCGATGAGCCACTGTCCCGGGCTGGGTTTCGGGCTTCCTGCTCGCCGTTCGATCTGGCTCCGTTTATTTCCCCACCGGAGATGGCCGCCGGTACTTACCAATCGTGAAAGCCCACTTGTAGATATTATTATCAAAGCGTTGAGCCGGCCTGTCCCCTCGTGTTCAGGGGGTGGTTATTGCATGTCAACTGTTATAGTTTGATGTCAAGGTGACCCGCACGAGAAATCGGGAAATCAACGGTGAACCTCCAGGATCGAAAGACTAAGTGTCACGTCTTTACCCTGTAATCGGAGACCCCGCCGAGGCGAGGCGGCAAATTCGTCTGCTATCTACGATACACATTTATTCGTCTATGAGAGGTGGTTGGTCGTATACAGATTTCATCGGGACCTGGAGTTCCACAGAATCTCTCGGTCGTTACATAACTAACCGTCGCACCGGAGCAGTTCGAATCACGGAACCCACTCCAACGGTTTTTCAATACATCCAATGAGATTTTGGGTACCTGTTAAATAATTACCTTACTACTGTTACTTCATGCGAATGACTTTTAGACTCAGCTTTGTCACAGCCATACTCGCGAGGAGAGGCAACGCCCATGTCAGTCAGAGAAGATAGAATTCAACAACGAAAGGTAGGACAAGAACTGTTTAAGCATAATAGTACCACGTGGCGCCTCCTAACCCGGATGATCCGAGTCGGACTCTCCCCGAAATCAACGAGCGATATTCTTTTGTGAGATTTCCCCTCGGTTGATATTGTTTCACCTACACCGGGATCATCTAGCTTTGCTTGATTCGAATGAATAGCCGGACAAGAGTGAGCCCCTAAGTCCGGCGAACACAGGGACATGTTGTACAAAAGAGCTCCCGGGATGTCCGGTGTTTGCCTCTTGGTATGAACTAGACTTCGTACAAAAAATGCCCTGACGAGTCCATTTTGTGCGTAAATACCTTGGAACAGATCATCCCTCATATTTTGCTAGGGCGAGTTTCAAACTAAGTAGATTATCTCTCTTAGATGGTCTCCATCCAGCTCCGACAGCGACATTCTTGTCGTCTTGATAAATAGGTGGATTCGAGTACTCAGACTAATTTTAATTGTTCATATTGCTGGGTCAGAGACGCATGGATCTTCATATCCGAAGCATCGGACAACGGCAAGCGGCCACTGGGACTAATAGAAAACGCGAGGCTATCCTATCAACCTGAAAGTTTTGTATCTGCTTACTTGGTCTGTACAGATTTTCTGGGGTTTGTTGGCGAAACTCGTTTGGTTGCCCTGCCGTGCTGGAGCAGCTGAGTTCCCCTTCGAGCTCGGGCGGCTTGAATCTCAAGCCAGGCGCATTCAACAAAAGCGAACCAGTACAGTGGAAATTGTGAACGTCTTCTTGCACAGCTCACGCTTTGCTCCCAGACCCCAGACACAAGCGGTCTTCTCCAGGAAAGCACTGCCGTCAACAGAAACTCTTATCCCTGCATCCACCTCAAAAAATGCGCCTCAGGAAATGATCGGCAAGCAAGATTGACCGTCCGGTATGACTCCAGTTCTACTATCCATAATATGCGTTTGAGGCCTCTTTTGTATTTGCAGCTATGTAACACGGATCTCCTGCCCGAAGGCACCTAGGGATGCATTTGGAGACTTTGTCCGCGTGGCAACGGCCATGCCGACCGCTTAGCCGACAGGTGGTTCCAAGCACCCCTGTGTTCGATCGAACACTACTTTAAGTAGACCTTGAGGCTAGGGATCTTCCAAATACGGCCAACTTCTCAAACGGCTCTTATCTAGATCGATCCGAGATCCCTGATGACTCCGTTATCGGAGGTGAGCCTCTGTCTCGGTTTGGGCTTTGCTGGTGGTGGTTCATGATCACTATTTGCTTCTCGCAACGACTAACAGGGCACTGTAAGCCTCACTCGTCCTATAGAGCTACCCTTTAAATTGTAATAGCCCATTTTTTCGCCTTCATAAAATCCAAAATCTATTGCTCCCAGGCGTTGACTTGCACTGGCGAGCGACCCATCACCGCAATTGGGCTTAAAGCCTACCGCTTAACTAAGCCGTAATATAATTCACCTCGGGTTGTTCATCTGCCACCAGTTGAGGGGGTTTTTATGGCGTTCGTCGGGCTTGGAAAGCATTGTGACCTGCATGAGACCCTCCCGCTTCACTATGCATGCCCAGGGAACTGGTTCAAGGCGCACCAAATAGGCTGGCAGTTAATTATTCCGTAGATCAAGTCCCAAAAAATTATAGTAATTGGAAATGAGATAAAGTTTCCCCGATCATTCTCCTGCGTAAGAGACTGTCAGGATCCGGTCTTCGCTATGCATTCGCGATAGTATCCGGAGTGCTTTGCTCTTTCCTGTCGTATATCTTCATCAAAAGTTAACATATCTCCTGGAAAGAGCATCCAGTACACCAGAACTCTCGGTATCGTCATGCATGACATGCCGATCAAGGGACCAGGAGACGCGTACGGTGGGTTCCTCGCTAGCTAGGTCCTCGGTCATGAGGCTAGTCTGGCAGGGAAACACGCCACATTTAGTTAAGAGAGTATGTTTATCTATTTCTAAATGTTGGCGTTAAGACCCCGGGCAGCAACTGTGGGCCCAGGTCATGGAAGAACCGGAAGCACGGCAAACCCGCCGGAGAAGCTCGGAGGAGCCAAGTTCGGCACCAAAGCTCACTAACAACTTATGGGAGTTCCACTCCGCGTTGTTACCGGTGCAGAGGCAATCACGAAGTCTAAACACCTGGCTACGGGTCTCGGACGCTCTGATAACGCGGAAACCTCGCCATAACTCTACACCTGATACGGCTGTCTTCTCGAGCAGCTGGGCAGGTTCTATGGAATTCCTTAATCATGAGCCCATAGTTTGGATTGGAACGACCGAGAAGGTCAGCCGACCCGCTATCTCGTGTGCTTCCTTGCAGCTGAAGATCCGCCCAGAGTTCTAAATGGCGAGGTTTCAATTTACTGACTGCGGGATGTCGGAGGTCAAGGCGTGGTGCCGGAACGTAATGATGTAAAGTGGGGCGAAGGGACCAATAGGAAGAGAGCAAGAAGTGGATCCCATAGGATGGGAAGGGGTAGGGCGGAAAGTCGTGGACCAGCTCGTTTTCTGAGGACCCCAAATCCCCTTTCTACAGCTTCATCGCCTCTGCTCATATCCTATCACGATACGCCTCTAAAATTTCTTATTTCATGTAATATAGGGCGAAAACACGCGCTCTATGAACTAGGTGAGACGAAGTACACCATTGAGAATCCGTTCCCCAGTGCAAGAGGCAGGCTCAATCTGAGGAGGTATTAGCCAATGTGGAGCACGTCGCCGAATCCAGAAAAAGGATTCACGTCAATCTTAGCGCTGACGAAGTAGTGGGTTAGGCGCGGGCTGCTGGTCATCGTGGTCCCCGTCATCATACTGTCATCGTTTACGCGGGGGAAGCATGCCGATTATGAGGCCAAAGGGCAAACCACTCACACGTTGTTCTGTCTCAAAAAGTTGGGCATTTTTGGAAACCTGATAAAATGCTCTGCATGAGGCAGATTGACTGCAATACCGCAAACTTGTATGCTAGGAGACCTCGAACCTCAGGTTCAGATTCGGAAGCTCGCCCAATGCTATGATACCTTTACTACCGATCGATCAAGCTGCGTTGCACATTTAAAAAAGGTTTTATGACCTCGGTAGTCATTGGTCAGCTCTCGACGATTTCGAAAATCCTAATTTATTTGGCGTAAACGTTGCAGGCGCGGATAACGCCAGATGCTCTTCCCGTTGAACCACCAGGCCGGCATAAAAGCCAGGTACCCCAACTACCACCATTTCTCCAGACCTCGTTGACTTTGCTCCCCTTGTCAAAATACCCTATTTCCTCATCTCTCTCAAATTTCCTTGAGCGGCGTTCTCTTTCCTCGATGAATCCTGCACCCCCTTTGCAATCACCAGCTGCGGCCCCAAAGCTTTACTGGGACGTTTCGGAGGCGGAGGCGGCGACCATTTCCGAGGTGCGATAATTTCATTTCGCAGCAATCCCACCCCCGCTAACTTTGATTGACAAGCTCGAACGGTGGATCCGTGATGTTTGCGCATATCCTCAAGTAGACCAGTTCATGAGGGGGAAAGGGGCAGAAATATTGAATACGATGTTGGAACAGGTCTTGTAAGTACTTCTGTTCGCTCTGATGCTCAGAATACCTCCTAATTCACTGCGAAAAGCGACTCAATACGAGAAAATAAACCTCTCAAAGCAGTGCTATACCATAAAACAGGTTCACCCCAAGGAATTCAGCTTGATGGCGTGCAGGTAGATTTTCCGTACTGGCCTAAAACCTCTCCCATGTTGATTGCAGATATCTGGACGGCCCTCCGTGAGTTCATCTTGTCGACTGTTTGCCTATATGACTAACACACTCAAAACCCCAGTTCTAATTATATCGGCGGCAGCCAACTGCGTCCCCAGTACTTCTCCTTCGGGCGAGCACCCTGAGGA
>WSTY01000879.1:0-13841 GCA_019633465.1 Tulasnella sp. 417 | reverse complement strand
GCAGTCGGGAGAGTGGGACGTTCCTGAGCGAGTCTCCTTGGTCCGTGATAAATGTTCTTTTACGAAAGGGTCCAGGATTCAACGCAGGAAAATTCGCCTCTAGATTCAAGATACAGCACATGGACTGGAGTACCTACACACTAGGGAACCTCCTATTTGTCATGGTAGTCTCACGTCTGTAAGTCCGAGGAGCGCTTCTCGAGCTGCGTCCACCTAATCCCGCGATTGTCCAGCTCCAAATTTTAGTCAACTCCTCCTTCCGTGCGGTAATCACTGGCTTTGGGTGGGCTCGCATTATACGAAACACCGAAACAGTGGATGAGGATAATCAGCAGGTCGGTCGCCGCAAGGTCTCCGCCAATTCCATTTCTGATGGGCTGACCTTTCTTAAGGTCGAATCCAACCTTCTCATCTTGGAACGCGCATTGGAAGATCCAGCGATGAGTATTAGATGGGTATCTCCTGAGGCTGCGAATGGGGCCCAGCCGGGCTTACCCCACGACATTTGGTCTCTCGGATGGATTTGCTGGGAAGTGAGTGCACCACGTAACGGGCTGATCTTTCTCGTGTTCGCTCACACATAAGACTGCATGTCAGATTGCAACCGGAAAATATCCATTTGACAAGCTACAGAGCATTTCGGACATCATATTGCATGTTATCCGAGGGAATCTGCCGAATGTCCGGGAAGATCCTAGATTATCACTCGTTCCCCAGCTTTGCACCTTGATGTCGGATTGCTGGTCCATGGATACGGTCGAACGGATTGGCATTTCCACTTTTCTCCAAAGAGTCCGTTCCGTGGTGAGTCTTGTATTCGAGGGTAGTATTTTGCAATACTGAAACCGACCGCGTCTGCAAGCCATCCGCAACCCCTTCTTCAGAGGTCACCGCTGACGGGCAGAAAGTACGCTCGGCGGCCCTTCTACTGGAGCTCGGAAGAATGTATGACCTTCAAGATAACACGACGCTAGCCGAATCTCACTACCTGTCAGCCCTGGACGTTGCGACTCGGGCAAAGGACGACGCGATCATGGCGAATGCTTTGGTGGGTCTGGGAGCGGTCTACAAAGCGCAGGACAAGTATTCGGAGGCAGAGAAAGCTTTCGGAGAAGCACGCGAGATCGGGTCTCGCATCGGCAAGGATTTGGGGCTGGGGATACGTTGGGTTGCTTGGAATAGCTGAAGAGCCTTAATGACTAGTGTACTCAGTTTGAAGGGTACCAGGCGTGGCACGTTATGGGATTGGAAACGTGCAGATGGAACCCACCTCGCACCTGTTCGACGGCAGTGACACAACGGTTTTGAGTTCTGCGTGATTGAAAATAATTTGGAACAATAGCTTTTTGCGATGCCACCTTACTTCTGGATATCACCTTCCTGATGGATGTTTAGGTCTACCTCCATCTTGCGCCGCAGTGTCATGCAGGGTCTAGAAGCCAGAGCACCACGTCGAGATTGGGACCGGAGAGTCGGCGGAATTGTTCTCTATACGAGCTATCAAACATAGCACCGAGTGTCCGAGAGTGTAATGATGTCAAGTGAATATGGCAGAGAGAACGTAACATGCTTGTGTTTGGACTGAGGCTGTAAGTGCCCGATGATGTATAAATGGTATCATACAGAGTCCCGAAGAATACCGGCAACGCTAGATATGGGCAGCAAAATACTACTAAAGATTGGGGATAGGGGGGTATGCAGATTTTCTTATTCGTGTCAGTTCTGGTATGTAGAACTAAACGGGAGAATTACTCGGCTACTTGACTCAGGGTGGGCGGTGGTGCCTCGAACTCGAATGCATATGCGGATGCGGCGCCTTTTTTACCTAGAGAACCACATCACCTAGAGCACTTGCCTAAAGGAGGATAAGGGATCCCCTTTGAGGGCGATTAACTTTTCAGGCAAGTGGAGCAGGATGGACCTGGTGAAAAGACTTGATGCAGACCACTGATCTGCGGAGGTCGGGTCTCGGTCCTATCGGGACCCCGTAAAAGGATCGCGACGTATTCTGCAGGGGCTTGTACGTACTTCTAAATGTCCACGTTGCGTCTCTACCATCTCCAGTGCTCAAGGTCAGTTCGATGGTAGATTCTCTTGTGCCTGTCTAGAAGATCGTTCCGGGTTCCGATTATAGAGAGAAGGGTCATGGTGTTGTTGTGCGCTGCACCAGATTCGATAAACTTTGCGATGAGATGGAGCGATAGCGATCAGCATTGATCCGATAATGCCTTGGGCCCTGAATGTATTGACTCGAGCTTCGTGTTGCCTCCACATTCACTCTTTCTCTGCAAATCCTCCCTGAAACCCGTCCTCAACAGTCATACCGTCAGTCCTCAGGAACAACATATTCGCCCCACATGGTGGACGACCTGCTTCCCCCGAGTGAGCAGCATGATCCACTCATGAAGGCTGTAGGTTATCCTTATCAACGAAACCAAGAAATATCTTTACTAAAATTGACGTTCTGAAGCGGGAAATCCTTGCCCGGATGTCTCCTTACCGAGTTGACCCAAGCTTAGTAGAGGTGGCGGATATCCCCACAGAAAAAAGAGGCCGTGGAAGCGTGTTTGTTGCAAGGTTCATCCCCCCTGAAGCCGAGACAGCGCAGGCATCGTTTCCTGAGGCAAGGGTGGCGCGTTTTCTTGGAATACAATTGGCGGTAAAGAAGCTTGAATGGAACCGCGATGATATCGAAAAATCGGTTAGGTTTTCCAAGGTATAGATGTCTTATCCGTTCTCGCTGTCTATTGGCTAATTCCCGAGCCTCGACCAGTCCTTTGCCTTCGAGCTTAGCGTGATGGAAGCCCTGTCTCACCCAAATATTATATCTCTGGTTGGATTCGTGGAGGACTTGGAGAAAGGGGATGCTTGGATAATTGTACCCTGGGAAGCGAATGGAAATGTTCGAGAGTTTTTGCAATCAGGAGAGTGGAACCTTCCCGAACGTGTCTCTCTTGTGGGTACTCTAGTGGGTGGAATTCGACGCTCAACTGAACCATCGGCGTCTTGAGATTAAAGACGTAGGAAGCGGTCTGGAATATTTGCACACCAGGAACCCCCCCATCTGTCATGGCAATCTCAAGTCTGTGAGTTCTCAATTCGGAATTCATTGCTTGAGCATCGGGTTTTCCCTCACCCGTGCATCGTGTAGCTCAACATCCTTGTCAACTCCTCCTACCGAGCGCTTATCACCGATTTCGGATCAGCTCGCATTAAGAGGAACGACGCCTCAGACGATCGGCCTCTCCAGATGCTAGTGAATGCTGAGGATGTTAGCAGGGCCCCGGAGTGGACATCGCCAGAAGTCAAATTAGACGCTAGCACCTTCGAACTCATCTTAATAGGACCTACATCTACCTTCCGATCGACAGCCCCTGAGGTGCTAGAGGGCGAAGAGCAGGATTTACCCAGTGATATGTGGTCTATCGGGTGGATTTGCTATGAAGTAAGTTATGCTAGATGGCCCTCCCCACCTTAGCTCATGCTTGTGGCCATGTGCTAGATCATAACCGGTCGACTGCCGTTCGACGAACTCGATATACAAGGGCCCACTATGGTCCGCATTGTAAGGGGGAAATTACCCGCGATTCGAGAGGATGTCGACGACCTGTCATATTCTTGCTGGCTTTGTGGGTTAATGTCGGATTGTTGGTCGCTTGAACCAGGGAAAAGGATAGATGTCTCCAATTTTTGTCGAAAAGTCCCTTCTGTAGTGAGTCTGTTATAGAGGGTGGTATTTTATGATACTGAAATCGACCATGTCTGTAAGCCATCCGCAACCTCTTCTGCAAAAGTCACCGCTGACGGGCAGGAAGCGCGCCCCGCGGCCCTTCTACTGGAGCTCGGGAGAATGTATCACCTCCAAAACTACAGTGACCTCGCCGAGTCTCATTACCACTCTGCCGTGAAGGTTGCGACCAGAACAGATGACGAAATGGTCTTGGCGGATGCTTTGATCGGATTAGGAGGGATCTACGGCCCTCAGTGGAGACATCAGGAAGCCGAAAAAAATTTCAACGAAGCACACAATATCCATTCCCGCATCGGCAACGACCTCGGGGCAGCGAATGCGCTATTGGGATTGGGAGAGAGCTACACCGCTCAGTCGAGAATCCAGGAAGCGGAGAAAGCTGTCAAGGCAGCATACGAGATCCATTCCCGCATTGGCAACGAGCTCGGCGTTGCGAATGTGCTGGCGGATCTGGGACGGATCTACACCGCTAAGTCGAGATATGTGGAGGCCGAGGAAACTTTCACGAGAGCACAGGAGATCTATGCCCGCATTGGCGATGACCTCGGGAGGGCGAATGTGCTGGCGGGTCTGGGACGGATCTACACCGCTAAGTCGAGATATGTGGAGGCCGAGGAAACTTTCACGAGAGCACAGGAGATCTATGCCCGCATTGGCGATGACCTCGGGAGGGCGAATGTGCTGGCGGATCTGGGACGGATCTACACCGCTAAGTCGAGATATGTGGAGGCCGAGGAAACTTTCACGAGAGCACAGGAGATCTATGCCCGCATTGGCGATGACCTCGGGAGGGCGAATGTGCTGGCGGGTCTGGGACGGATCTACACCGCTGAGTCGAGATATGTGGAGGCCGAGGAAACTTTCACGAGAGCACAGGAGATCTATGCCCGCATTGGCGATGACCTCGGGAGGGCGAATGTGCTGTCCCATCTGGGAGAGGCCTACACCGCACAGTCGGAAAATAGGTCGGCCGAGAAAACTTTCATCAGAGCACAGGAGATTTATTCCAGCATTGGCGATGACCTCGGGGTTGCAAACGCGCTGGCGAGTCTCGGATGGATCTACACCGCTCAGTCAAAAAATCGGGAGGCTGAGCAAGCTTTCAGACAAGCACACGAGATCCATTCCCGCATCGACAACGACCTCGGGGTAGCGAATGCACTACTGGGTTTGGGAGAGAGCTACACGGCTCAGTCGAGAAATCAGGACGCCGAGAAAGCTGTTAAGGAAGCACACGAAATCCATTCCCGCATCGGCTCCGAGCTCGGGGTTGCAAATGCGCTAGCGGGTCTAGGACGGATCTACAACGCTCAATCAAGAAATCGGGAGGCCGAGGAAGTTTTCCGGCAAGCACACGAGATCCATTCCCGCATTGGCAACGAAATCGGGGCTGCAAATTCATTGATTGGTCTAGGAGAGGTCTACAGGGATATTTCAAGGGATCCTGAGGCCGAGAAACCTTTCGAGGAAGCCCATGAGATCAACTCGCGGATCGGCAACCAAGTCGGACTAGCAAAAGCCGCAATTTGTTTGGGAGAGATCTACAACTGTCAGCTAAATTATTCCAAGGCTGATAACAGTTTCAAGGAAGCAGTAGGGATCCTTTCTCGTCTCGATGATGAAATCAGCCCGGGAAGCTTGCCAAATAGCCCGGAAGATTGCGACAGTATTTCAAGTTATTCTGGGAACGAGGAAGTAGAAGGGGACAATCCTCGCAACGGACGCAACGCCAAAGGGGCAGATTCTTCGGATGGGTCTGCCAATCGATTTTCGTCAACGGATCTCGAGTTTCTGTTGAACAGAGCCCGGGAGGTAAACCCTGGTATTTGTATAGGAGTAGAAGCCAAATATCCCGAAAACATGCCGGATAAGTGGTCCGCTTCTGAGACTAGCGCCCCCAACGCCTCTTCCATGTCGCCTGACCGGTCGCCGAGAGAAGGCGTGCCCGGGGTCTCACCGCCTCCGTGCACCACTCCACCTCCCACTTCTTTTCATGATCCTACCGGTTCGCTTCACCTACCAAGCAATCTGGTGGCTGACGATCCACCATCGTCGCGGATGGACTTCGTAGCAGGTACTCCACCCAACCAGAACCGGCAGGAACAAGTCCTCCCCGAAGAACTTACTGGGATCGCTACTGCTCCAACTCCAGCTACCGAGGAGTTGATCGATCTTCTTCAGGCGCTTGGAAATGCCGCTCCCCAAGCCCTTCGTAACAGACACAAAATATACTCCATCCTTCGAATATCTCGTGATATTTGCGACTACATTGGGGAGATTGGCAATCCCCGCGAACCCCATGGTGATTCGAATATTAGAACCGTACTGACTCGGACGGAGGATTATTGCGCGTTGCTCGATGCCCTGGAAGAGTGCGTTTTTTTATTTGGTTCTCGGATTTTCGTACACTGATAAATGCAATAGAAGTTTACTGCAGCTCGCCGCCATCTTGCCTTCTGAGATAACAGCTTTTGGGGCCGAGTTATATTCATCTTGGTCGCACAGTCGTTCTATATTGGCCACAATTCTAAGCAAGCTGTGTCATCCTCCTTTCTCAGTGAGTGGTCTCGGCTTTCAGGATCGTGGTTTAGCTGACCGCCTAATTTAGACCATCTCCCCCTGCACTCGGGACTTAGCCGATGACTCATTTTTTGATGACTGCAGCTGGCTCTCACGTCTTCTCTATGGCGGGATCCACCCTGAAATTTTGACTCAGTTCCCGGACGTACCTGAGACTCATCCCGTGTTTACCGTCACAAACGGATTGAAATATCTCGAAACTGAGATGAAACGAAGAGTATCCGACGTGAGTTTAGCTACTTCGATGATTTTACCATTAGTAAAGAGAAACTTCTTCTCACTAGGAGCCAACAAGAGACCTAATAATTGACATTGCCACATTACTAGCTCAGACGTTGGCGAATACTTCGCCGGAGGACGATGACGACGACTCTCTTCAAAAGACCTTTTCCTTGTGCACAGAAGCCGACCGAGACTGGCTCGTCCAGGCCTTAGCTGAGTAGGTTATTCTCGATATTCATAGGGAGATTCGCTGGCTCATGCCACGAGGCTTGGTTTCCGTAGTTCATTTTCAGTCCTTCATCTAGACTCCACGCTGCAACCATCCACCGCAAAAGAGCTTTCCTTTAAATGGTCGTTTGTAAAAATTGGCTTTACTTTGCTCGGCCCTAAGTAGCGCGCCTGGAAACTAATACGGATCACAGTGGAGTTGAGGGTGATGTGGCAGTTGGTTCCCCTCCCCAAATGCCTATAGCGGAGAGTAATTTTTACTATTTATCATGTACAGCGGAAGATATATGATGCAATAAATACTCTCGAGTGGGCTGCCGAAAGAGCCTCCCGCGCACCGGGAGGGGTGGACAGAAGTCGCAGATCCCCGCAGTTACATCCGATGCAAAAGAGGAAGAATTGAATTCTTGATAGCATGGAGCTATTGAGCCAACTTCGCGGGATATCGATTACGTCTAGTCCGACAAACGGAGACAATTGTCACGGGAACATGGCACCAAGTAGATGGAGGTGGAGAACATCCTGTATCGGATATTTTATTCGTGCCCGCCTCTTTGGCTCATTTGAACTTCACTTAGGGCCCCGAATTTACCCCTCCCTCGGCATGATCAAAGCTAGCGATATAAATTGGGTGTAGACTGCTGTTTGGCGATCAAACACTGGCCTGTGACATGTTATAATACAACATCCGCTTCATTTCTATGGGAGCGGCGTTGCTGTCAGCAGTTTCTCGTCATTAATTCAATGTGCGCGCACCTTAAAAAAGGAGCCGAACGGGATGAGGGGAACAATGGAAACCTTAGCCATGCCCGGCCGCCACGATAGAGCTCCCGCCTAGGACAACCTGTAACGACCACGGCTCGCGGCGCCAGCCGAATGGGACTAAGCCGTAGGGTCCGAAGGAAATTGAAAATTTAATAAATAAATAACCTATATTAGATGCGGGAACACCGGGTGGCATGAATTTGAGACGGGGGGTAGGGCTAAAAATACCCGCTGATCCAAATGAAGCAAGAATAAAGAGTCGGTGACATCGTGAATTCCCAAAAAGAAGTAGGTTCAATTAAGAGTTCAAGTACAGGTCCGGCCGCTTATCACCCATATAGAGATAGCGGACTTACCGAGCAAAACAGTTTACCTACGTGCCTGACCAGACTAGCTGACTTCTTAGCCCGCGGCCTTCTCACTGATCTACGGCCCTCAAGCGCTATTCGTATACACGTAATGTCATAAAAGACAAATAGCTAGGTCACCTATTGAGAGCCAAGGGCACCCCCAATCTTGGGAGGGCAGGGCACCAGGTCAGAACGCAATTGCGCATCTAAAATGTCGGCAGCTCATCACATACGAAACCGCTCTCTCGCACCAGTGCGCAGGAGTCGTTGATGCGCGCAAATCTAAAGCAAGGTTTGCGCTTTGAATTTTTTCCCGGTTGGCACCCATACCTTGCCGATCAGATTCGGAAGGAAGCCCGAACTGACGACTGTGGCTGTGCGTTTACATAATGATGCGCGATGGGTAACTACTGTCCAGGTGATCCTTGGTGACATAGAAACACGCGGCACCTTGCAAGATTCAAACCACAACCAGGCGCATCTTCCCACCACACCCTCCGGACGATTATTCACAAGTACTACATACGATGAGCGCTACGGCTCAAAACCCAATTAACCCTCCCCTGTTCCAAGTTTCGGACCCACCCCGCGAGTTCGGCCAAGATGGTGGCAAATTCTATCGCTGCTATGACGCTTTGGCAGAGGAAATAGATGAAGATACGACTAAAGGATTAAAAGAACAGCTAGATGGAATACTCATTTTTGTGGGTCATATACTTAACGCTAACATGATTGGCCTCTTCCGTTGAACCCATTGTTGGCATCTCAGGCTGGTCTTTTCGCGGGCGTCAATACCGCTTTCCTAGCTCTCACCATTCCTCTCCTGTCCGCTGACCCTGCCGACGACACGAATGCACTTCTCATGCAGAACAATGCACTGCTGTTGCAATTGGTCACGGGGAAGAATGATACCGTCCCAACGGATCCGATTCTTCCCTCAGCAACATTTTACCCGTCGCACGACATCGTAACGATCAACACGCTTTTCTCTTTGAGCCTAGCATTTGCAATTATATCATCCTTTCTTGCTGTTCTCGGGCGGCAGTGGCTAGTCTGCTACCGGAAACGTAGCGGTGGAGGCCCTGACCGCCAAAGGTGGGAACAGCTAGAGCGGTTCCTCGGCGTCGAACGTTGGAGGCTTAAACCCATCCTAGACGACGCCCTTCCGTCTCTTCTCCAAATCGGGCTCATCATCTTTTGCGCATCCTTCCTCCTTTATCTCCGCCATCTAAGCCCCACGATCTCCGGAGTCGTCGGAATACCCCTATATGTCGGGCTCGCATTTTTCGTGGGAACCGCTCTGTGCACCACCCGGGATAGGTTTTGCCCTTTTCAAAGTCCACTGTCTAGCTTTCTATCCTGGGCAACTCGATCCCTATCCTCAATGGTAGGGGAAACCTCGGCCCAGCCAGTAAACTCTGCGGTTGACCGTCCAGCATACGACACCCTATCCGAGGAAAGTCGAAAACTGCTGCAGGCCACCGCTCTCCAACGGGTCATTTGCACATCGGATGACCCCGCTACATTACTATGCGCAATGGCCAACACCCTATCAATCCGAAGTCCTGCTGTAATGGAGAGAATGTGGAACGAACCCACCTTCCAAGGTCGGCTCCGTGAGTTATTTAGCAACTCTCACAAGGGAGTTCTGCAGTTGCTAGGCTACAGTGTTACTCTCGAGACCACACAATCCGCCAGACGATTGTATTGCGGTGCTGCAGCACATATTTTACTTACTCTTGACTGTGAATGGGAGAGTTTCAAAGAGTTCGGGCAAGATCTCTGTCATTTTCAGATGACGACGAGTTTAATTCCGGATGAACTTGTCCTAAAATCCTCTTCCGACCTGATCAGAGCTACTCTGGGATTTTCCTTCATTTGCCTCTTCTTCGATCCTTACATCTTAACCGATGCAGAATTGAAGATGATGCGTAAACACCTGACTGTATATTCCAAAGGCATAGCCGAGTGCTCCGATCATCGATGTCTGTCCTTACATTCGTGGGCTATTCTCCAGCTACATACGCGGCAGTCACGGTGGTCAGCGAACCTTGAGGGTCTAAGAAAAGCATACAGAGGGTCCGTACCTTGCATCAGTGAACACTTGATGTCAACTTTGATCTGACTGCTAACTTTCACTGTGCTAGAGAGAAAACCGAGTTTTTGAAGACTTTAAATAAAGCATTTAAAGTTTTGTTGGAACCCGAATCCAAGGACACCTTCGAGTGTGACATCGTGCTGGTTAACATGCTGCGGTGTGTTGGGCGACTCATGGCCGATGAACACACAGACCCGATCTCGAGGCTTGAGCGCTGTTTCAAGCTTCTGGAAGTATGCGAGACGGTTCTGCGAAGCTCTAGACTTCCCCACGTAGCTAGACAGGTTATATTAAAACTACGGACCAGCGTGGTACAATTCTGGATGCGCAGGTACGATCCCAAAACTTCCAGAGACAGGTACGTCGTTCAGGGTCAGTACTTGAACAGATATTCAGGATAGATTTGTATTTAATAGGTTTAAAGACAAGTCTTTCGAAGTTTTGCAGTCCTACTTATCGCATCTCAGAAGTTTAGATCTAACGGAATTTGCATATCCAGACGATGTCGAAGTTTTGCGTCTGTTTTGCCCTCTGGTATGGAAGCTTCTATTTGATGAAGTTTTCAGCAGTACATCGCGGGAGTATCGAGAGCAAGGCCGCGCGGTTCACGAAGCTTTCAATGAATTCCTGTTAGCTGTCAACGAAGTCTCCAGCCAAATACAGGTGAGATACCATTTTTGTTCACGCCTGCTCGCACAGATCATATAGAGTACATTCCACAGATTAAGTCGAGGAGATATCGAGACCCAGAACAACGCTGGTTCCACTGGCAAGAAGAACGCGGATTTTCGATCAAAACTACCTACAATATCCCGTGAGTCTTTGCTCTGACTACCCCTTGGCGGGTTTGACCTTGCTCATGCCGTATCATTTGTGTAGTGATGCTTTGCTGAAGGCATCAGGTGATGATAGGCAACAGATTGTTGATCTGCCACCTTTTCTTCGGCCGGCGTCCTGGAAAAAGTACCGAGAAACGCTGCTCTTAGACGAATAGTGCTTTAAATCTAGATTGTACATATCCTCATCGTGGGTGGGGCCGATAAATGTATCAATTCCTCTGATCTTTGCGATCCGCAGTGCTCTCCTCCGATCCGTTTCTTCCGGGTTTCTCCGGAAACAGTGCCCTTCATCCTCTCTGCAAGAATAAAGATCTCACTAAGACGCCCTGGTCATAATAAACCGCACGTTCTACGGTTTGGAGCGCGTCCTAGAGATTGCTCGATTACAAAACCAGCGCTCACGTAACATAAACTTGGATCAATGCCAAATGCCAAATTTTATCCTAATGCACGATATTGGCTAGTGAGACCATCGTCTACAGCGTACAAGTAAAGGTGAACTTGAAAGTCCGTCTCGGAGAAGTTCATTCACCGGGTGGTTAGATTTCATCCTCCCGCGGAACGCAGACAAACCATTCTCCTTCATATAATGTGAGCTGTTTCTTACTCTTATGTTGCTTCCAAGTAATCCCGGAAGCCACACCTGGCTTGCACGTGTAGCTCGGAGAGGCCCCTGATATATGATAGAACGTCCGGATTTGACTTGCGCTTTCAGCGAGTACCTCCGTCGTCCGCTCTTCAAACTCTGTTATGAGCAGGTATCAGCACGAGTTATTCACCCATCTGAGAGGAGACACACTGTGGACGATATAAAACCCGTCTTTGTCCTTTTCCCCCTGCTTCCATGGAACTCCTTTGACGAGGATGAAGAACTTCGGCTCAGGGGCAATCAAATAGACTACCCCGATGCCATCCGGTCCAGTCCTCGATAACCCCATTAGCGGCTCCCAGGAGTTTCTTCGCTTAAACACGGAGCCTTCGTGAGTAAATAAGTGCCCTCCAACTTGACGGCAGTATAAGAATGGGGAATTCTTTATCAAATCCGGACGGCGGAGTCGGAGGATGTACAACAAGTCGTCGAGAACATAACTGTCCCCGGTGAAACTATCTGTTGAGCCGCCAGCATACGTCAATGATTTAGCTAGAATGTTTGCTTTCTCTTACATTCCAGTTTTACGCTTATCGGGTTGACAGTTCCCATTGAGCAGTCGCAGAGCTTCACATCGACAGAATATCTCGTCGGCGCAGGGGTAGCAGAGTCCGTGAGTTCCTGCTTCCGTCTGTCGTAAGAGAGACATTCAAGAAAGGGGCACAAGTTCTAACCCTGATCATTTTGGTAGCAGTGGCTAGTTTATTTTTGTCATAATCATCGGTAGGCCGGGTCCATTCCTAAAATGATTGAGGTTACGGTGAGCCCTTTCCCAGCCCGATCGATTCTACTGAACTCACATTTCTGGGGACAAACGGCTTGATGCTTTCCTCTGCTTGCTTCAAAGGATCACTCGGGTTGTGCTCGTCGTATTTGTGTCCGTCGTTCAATAGATCGAGAGCGCTCAGTGCTTGCTCAAGGGCGCTGTGGATATTGACACATGTCAGAGTTAGACCGGAGACGTAGCTAAATGAACCTCACTCTTCCATCTTTGTTCCATCCCCAGGGTCAAAGTCCCGGTACGATTCAAGGCGCTCTTGCACGATAACGCAGTACCGCAAAAGCGCAAGGCCGATATTGCGACTTCTCCAAGGCCATAAGTTGAGATTAGGGTTGAATGCGGCGCGGAACATGGAAGAGAAATGGTTAGGCGCTACACTTCCTTGTGGATAGATGGAAGAAGGGTGAGTATTCTAGTTCAGACTGATGTTGATCTACCTGCAGTGCACAGAAGCGCCGACAGGTCCCTTACCTGGCGACGCGTTGCGCACCGCCTGAATGGACAGTCCAACTGATAGCCATGGAATATCAATTGCAAACTATCTTCGGCACATTCGTCCTCGAAGCAACTTGCAGGCACCTTGAATGGCCACGGACCACGGTGACATTTACAAGCAGCGAGCCTGATGGAGGGCCATGGCCTCGATCTGACCTGTAAACTTTGCATTCGGACCACAAGAGGCGCACGGTCTGCAAAACAGCCGCACATACTGACCCACGGGAAATAGAAATTACTATGGGCACATGATAGTACTAAAGTCTCTAGGTAGTTCTGATATGGAAGGAATTCCCTCGACTCTCGCCAGTCGCGAGGCGAGCCGCTGCATGCGAGTTCGCAACTCTCTCGTGATTAGTTGAGCTTCGAGCCAGTACGCGGTGGTTATACTTTCGTTTGCATCCGTGGTTGTGTTTAGTTGTCTGAGCGAAGGGAGTCTGGAGGCTACGCCCAGAAGCGGTCGTTCATGCGGCCGGTTCACATTCTAATTTCAACCAAGGTTCGTGCTCACACCAGGTCAACCGCCATAAACCGCAAGCTCGACCCAATACCACCCGCACACTCCATTGAGCTCTTACTGTTGTTCTTCTTGGACGATGGTAACGTTGAGCAGGCGCGTCTTCTGTCAAGCTGGTGTCGGTGCCGTCCTTCAAATTGGAGGGGCCCAACACTGTGCCCCGCAAAACTTGGATAAGCGCCCTTTCGTCCACATTCGACACAGCGACCCCCCTTGTTCTTCCTGGCCGCGCCTTATATCTGATATCGTTGATCAATGCATTTCATCCCTAGCGGTTCGCTACCCCTCACTTTGAATCCAGGCTCGTGCGCTCCCCCACTCGTACGTCAGCTGCACCTCGAGCTATGGATCCCTCCTCCGCCCAGCACCCCCCAGCCGGACCACAACACCCATCTCCAAATCCCAAGGCAGACCAGATAGTGTGGCATGTTTTCCGCAAGTCTGTCGCACTGGTAGCCAATGCACGCACAATCAGTGGGGAGGACCAAGACACTCCAAGCCGACCCCGAAGCGACCATGAAGAAGCCGAGGGCTCTCTCGCCGAATACGCCAGCACCGCTGCTGCC
>WSTY01000878.1:0-13844 GCA_019633465.1 Tulasnella sp. 417 | reverse complement strand
AGAGGCTCCGAGTCGGGAGACAACTTGAGCTCCAACATTTTCAAAGCGTTCCCCGAGGTTACCACTATTCAAGACCTCAGCTGGCGCTCCGGTGTGATTCGACGGCGGGCTTATACGAATTGGACGGATCCAGAGGGAGCGAAGCGTAGAGAGTTCTGGGCTCAAGTACTCCATGCCGTACGCGAGGGGCATGGGTCTCCACTCCCGATTGAGGGAGGCGAGCAGTTCCCCGTTCGTGAAGTGGCGTTTCTGGATTGGAGAGGGAGGGTGGTCGAGCCACCGCAGACGAAGCCTCCGGGAAGTCAGCGTGTCATGTTGTGTCCCGATGACCAGTTGTTGGATGCTCTTGTGAGCAGGGCAAGACACCTGGTATAATATTGCTGCCAAATGTGAAGAGGAGAATCAGCCCTTTCGATAGCTTCAATTAATATTGAGGGCATATTTTAAACGAGGTCTCGGTCGTCTTGGAAGTTTTGAGTGGATTGAATGTATTGAATTGGGCCGCGATTGCCTCAGCAAGGGCGAGCTTAACTCCGTCCTTTGTTTGTCCACCTTGTCCGATTCGGTTTAAGGTTCCAGCAACCTACCACAAACAACTTTCTCCTTCCGCTTCTGCCGTCGTGCTCTTTCAGAACCCAGTCCCGATAGCTATACTCGTATTGGGTGCGATAACTCAGTCATCGTACTAAGGAAGCTCTGAAGGAGGATGGCCTCCTGGAGATGTCGTGATCTCTGCGAGCCAGGCGTATTTTGCATCGTATGTTGGTGTTACGTGTCCATTTTAGCTCTCCCCTTCGTCGTTTTTACAATATTGGAAGCGCTTCTGGAATTGATTGTGGAGAAGGGGTGAGTAGAGTGATTCCCACTTTGCGGAGGCCAATGCTGGCACACAACAACCTTATCCGTTCATTTCTTTGCTTGCTTTCAAGTTCGCTCTTGATGCACGAATACAGTGAATGGTCGGAGGAGCGGAGATGGAGGCATTACCCTCAGCATCCCAATGGGACACTCATTACAGGGTTGGAGGGACTCCAGACAGCCCCTGTTCGCCTTAGACTCACACCTCTTCTCCGCAGACGCCTAACGGAATCTGAGATAGCGGCTGCCGCTCAAGAAACAATCTCCCTTTCATCCTCCCCCGGGCAAAGGAAGACTATTCCATCCCTTCCCCCAGCAATCGTTCGCGAAATAATCCGACACTCAACTGATCCCTTCCCCGCCCCTTTCTCTATCCATCATCCCAGTCCTTCCACTTCGCAACTCCTCTCGACACCACCGCCATCGAATTATCGGTTCCCTCACTCGAGTTATGCCTTCCAGGAAGATAGAGAAATAGACCGAAAACTTCACGCTCTCAGCATGAAGCGCAAGCTCTCCGTCTCTCTGGTGTCTCGAGCATGGCGGAACGTCGCTGTCGAGTTCCTTTTCAACTCTATACGGATATCCAGTTGGAGACAAGTTCCACTTCTTTGGCACGCGTTCGAGCGCGATGCGCGGAGAAGAGGCGAACAAGCGAGCAAGAAGACCATCGCTCGGCCAGGTAGCGCGCCATGGTGGATCCGCGAGTTGTGGATGGATTTCGAAATGATGAAGTACGAGAGTCTACCCGACCCCACGGAATTTTCCCTGGCCGACCTTGTGAAGATGTGCCCCAACATCGTCGTGCTTCGAGGGCTTGGAACGTTGAAAGAATCGCTATGGTTGGTGGAGACGCACATGGCAGCACTCAAACCAGTGTCAGACTTGTTGGGCGGATTAGAAGGTCGAGTTCGCGATGAAGGACATGAAGTGCAGGGCAGCGACATTGACGGCTCGGATACAGGTCGCTGGATTGAACTCTCCATCGCGTTCGACTGGGACTTCCGTTTGCCTCCCTTTGGTGACCAGCTCCCAGCTATGCCTCGCATCCTTACCCTCCCGTACGTTTTCTCGATGGAGTTGCGAAGCCTCTACCTTCTCATGAGCATGAAGCGGGGAGACTACAACGCCTTTCGACTTTCTAACCTCGTTCATCTTTCGTTGCGCGGCGGGCATTCCATCAGTTGTGCCACGACAAGCCTCATCCTTCCCTCGTTACGCAGCATCACAATTTTTGCAGATGCTAGACAGCCGCGGGCATTTCAGAAGGAGCCCCACTTGCCTAATTTCTTGGAGAAACATGGGCATGGGTTGGAGGAGGTGACGGTGTTGGAGAGAAGGTATCTGGCTCAGCTCCACATGCTCGACTGCCTCTGCCCCATACTCCAAACATTTCGGACCCATTACTTGTCACTTCCAAGCTCATATGTTCCGAGTGTGAAGACTGTTGGGTTATATGGCCTAGAGCATGCAGGAAGAGGCCTCGAGTCGGGAGACAGCGTGATATCCAACATTTTCAAGGTGTTCCCCGAAGTTACCACTATTCAAGACCTCAGCTGGCGTTCCGGTGTGATTCGGCGGCGGGCTTATACGAATTGGACGGATCCAGAGGGAGCGAAATGGAGGCAGTTCTGGGCTCAGGTACTCCATGCTGTACGCCGGGGGCCCGAGTCTCCACTCCCCATGGAGGGTAGCGAGCAGTTATCCGTTCAAGAAGTAGCGCTTCTAGATTGGAGAGGGAAGCTAGTGGAGCCGCCGCCGACGAAGCCTCCGGGAAGTCTGAGTGTGATGGGTCCGGATGACCAGCTGTTGGATGCTCTCGTGAGCAGGGCTAGACATTTGATGTAGTATAATCGTCGAAATGCCAGACGTAGAATGACCCTGCTTCATAGCTTGAGGTCCCACTTGGACGACATTCCCCATGCCTTTGTGAGATCAGGGCATCGGGCCGGTGCTGTTTAATCGTAGACCCGCTTATCTCCGTCTCTTCGTTGGTCCTCTTGTCCCATCCCAACACTTCAACGCGATCAACAAACTTCGTCCCCGGAGAATGCCGTCGTAATCTTTCAGAAATTTTCCCTATCGCTGTTTTTTTTTATCGGGTCTCATAATTCTTGCCAAATTAACCTCGAATCGGCCTGACCTGGGGGTGTCCCAAATCCGGCACCGGAAACGTACGAGTTGTTCTTTGTCTCATCTGGTGGTATCGTAATAACATCGTTCTTCCTTTCATTATTATTTTCAGTTATTTCAAATGCTCGTGGATTTTATTCTGGACAACTGGTAAGGAAAGTGCCTTCTGCTTTTGCACGGGAAGCTGATCCGTACACTTCGTAACTTGTTACCCGTCTTGAGGCGCGAATCTAGAAAACGATCAGAGAAGCAAAAATGGATGAATTATCCTTTATACCCCAATGGGACCATTATCACAGGGTGAGAGTATCTTTCCGTAGCGGTGGTCTCCACAGTGTGTGAACACGCTTCTTCTGTTGCAGACGTTTAACGGAATCTGAGCTGGATGCTACTGCTCAAGAACCAGCCCTCCTTTCATCGCCCACCGACCAAAGGAAAACCGCCCCATTCCTACCCCCCGAAATCCTGCGAGAAATAATTCTACAGGCAACCGATACCTTTCCCGCCCCATTCTCGATACATTATCCTCGCCCTTCCGCTTCGCAATCTCTCTCGCCGCCTCCGCCACCGCATCCTCGCTTCCCTTACTCGAGTTACGCTAGCAAGGAAGACAGGGGCATTGATCGAAAACTTCATGCTCTTAGCATGGAAATCAAACTATCTGTCTCACGCGTTTCGCGGGCCTGGCGAGACGTCGGTGTAGAGTTCCTTTTCAACTCGATACGGATATCCGATATGAAACAAGTCCCACTTCTTTGGGATGCGCTCGAATGCGATGCGAAGAGGAGAGGCGAGCAACTGAGCAAGGAAACCATCGCTTCGCCGGGAAGCGCACCATGGTGGATCCGAGAGCTGTGGATAGACCTCGAAATGATCAAGCTCATCGTCCGACCCAGCTCCTGGGAATTAAATTTGGCGGACCTTTCGAACATATGCCCGAATATTGTCGTCTTCAGAGGGCTCGGGCACTGGGAGCAGTCTCAAGTCCCCTCACTGTTGAGGTACACTGGGCTACTCGAGCAGCTCTTGCGCCTACCTGGCGAACGGGGAGACGAAACTCATGTCGAAACGCATGAGATGCCGGGCAGAGAACCTGAATCAACGGGAAAAGGTCGCATGGTTGAGCTTTGCTTCGCGTTCGAATGGGAACAGAGGCTATCTCTCTTCGGCAAGTGGCCCCGCACAACACCTCACACCCTTATTCTACCCTGCGTCTTCTCAATGGAGTTACAAAGTATTTATCTTCTCATGGCCACCAATCCACTGGTCACGTTTCGACTTCCCAACCTGGCTCATCTTTCGCTGCGGGGTGAAGATTCCATCGTGTGTGCCACAACAAGCCTCATCCTACCCTCTTTACGGAGCGTCACTTTTGGTGCAGATGCTAGAGGGCCTCGCACATACCAGATGGGCACCCGCGTGTGGAACTTCTTGGAGAAGCACGGACTCGCGTTGGAGGAGTTGACTGTGCTGGAGCGGCTGTATTTGAGCTCCTTCCAAAGGCTCGACCAGCTCTGCCCCATCCTCCAAACGTTTCGGACCCATTACCGACAACTGCCAAGCCCATCCGTTCCGAGTGTGAAGACTGTCGGGTTATACGGCCTGGAGGAAGCTGGAAGAAAGAACGAGTCGGGTGAGACCGTGATAGCCAGCATCTTCAGGGTCTTCCCCGGGGTTACCACTATTCAAGACCTCAGCTGGCGTTCCGGCGTGATTCGACGACGAGCGTATATGAATTGGACGGATCCGGAGGGAATGAAATGGAGGCAGTTCTGGGCTCAAGTGATCTGTGCCGTACGCCGGGGGCCAGAGTCTCGAATCTTGATGAACGGCGAGCCATTTCCGGGTCGTGAGGTGGCACTCCTGGATTGGAGGGGGAAGCCAGTTGACGCGGTGCCTACAAACCCTCCAGAAGATATGCGTGCAATATTGGATCCCGATGATCAGCTATTGGATGCTCTGGTGAGCAGAGCGAGACATTTGGTATAATATTGTTGCCGGAGTGTCAAGGGGCGAATAACCCCGCTTCGTAGCTCGGAGACCCATTTTGTAAGAGATCTTTATCCCAATTACCTTGTAATTTTTACTCTATATTTTTGACGATGATAATCTAAATTTATAACGACCGAGCAGACTGCGTGATGCTCTATATTGTAATGTAGTAGTTTTGCGAAGGTCCGCTTATCTCCGTCCGTTGTTTGTCCCCACCCCCCCATCCAACAGTTCAACTCGATCATCACAAACAAACTTGTCGCGCAGGCGAATGCTACCACCCGTCCTGTCATCCCGTCGTCATAACTGTGCCTGCATTGGGCGCCGTACCTAGGCACTCGCTATAAACAAGGGACATCGATCAGGATGACCCGTTATACGACACGTATAGGTTGCTACACGTGGTGGACCTGCCACACCATCTTCCTTCCATTCGTCGTTATTATCTACCTATGTTATCTGCTCGTGAAATTCATCGCAGATGTAAGGTGAGTACGGTTCCCGACTCACACCTGCGTTTTGCGAACCCCACATTGCACGATTAGCTGATTTGTCGTCGTTACCACCGTTTCCCGCCCCCGCCTCGCCAACTTAGAAAATGGGCGAAGGAGCGAAAATGGAGGAAATATTCACAGTACCCCAATGGGACCCTCATTACGGGGTAAGAATAGGTTACGCAGCACGTATCCATTTTAGGCTCACACCTCTTCCTCGCAGGCGTTTAACACGATCCGAGCTGGCTGCTGCGACTCGAGCAACAACACGCCTTTCGTCCACCATCGGGCAGAAAGCTCTATCCCGTTCCTCCCCCCAGAAATCATTCGAGAAATAATCCGACACGCAACCGATACGTTCCCCGTCCCTTCCTCAATACATTGCCCTAGCCCTTCGACATCCCAGTTCCTCTTGGCGCGACGACCTCATCTCCGGTTCCCATACTCGGGCTGCTCATTGCGCGAGGATGTAGAGATTGATCGCAAACTTCACGCCATGAGCATGAAAATCAAATTCTCTGTGTCTGGTGTTTCGCGAGAGTGGCAATACATCGGGCTCGAATTCCTTTTCAACTCGATACGGATCCACGATATGAGACAAATCCCACTTCTTTGGCGCGCTTTTGAGGGCGATGCAAAGAGAAGAGGCATGCAACCAACCAAGGAAACCATAGCTCGACCGGGGAGCCCGCCTTGGTGGATCCGAGAATTGTGGATCGACTTCGAGGAGCTCAAGTGTGTGGACCTACCCGATTCCACGGAATTCCAATTGGCAGACTTGCTGAGGATATGCCCAAACATTCTCAAGTACCGAGGGCTCGGAAGCTGGAAGCCACTGCACTTCCCAAGGCGGTTTAGGGACGATGCTGTACTTAGGCAGCTCTTGGGGATCCCGGACGGGTGGGGAGATGGAACTCACGCTGAACCGCACGAAGTACAGGGCGACGAAGCTCGTGGTGATGCACGTGGGGTGCAGAGCAGCGATCTTGATGTCCCGGATACCGGTCGCCGGATTGAGCTTTACTTCGCGCTCGATTGGGAGCCCAGCCTCCTACCTTTCAGCGACTTGCCTATCCCGACTCCACGCACTCTCACCCTCCCATGTATCTCCTCACTGGAATTAAGAAGTCTCAACATCCTCATAAAGGAGATGATGACCAACACCACGGTTCGACTTCCGAACCTCATTCATCTTTCATTGCGAGGCACGGATTCTCTCACGTACGCCACGACACGACTCGTTCTACCCTCGTTACGGAGTGTCACTTTGGGTTCAAGCATCATGAGCCAACCCGGACTCCTCACGGATTCTGACTTGGAGAGCTTTTTGGAGAAACATGGGTCGGCTTTAGAGGAGCTTACGATTTTGGAAACGCGGTGTTCGAGATACTTGCGAAGGCTCGACCAACTCTGTCCCATCCTCCAAACATTTCGGACCGATTATTTGCAACTACCAAGATCAGCCATCCCAAGTGTGAGGACCGTTGGGTTATACGGTCTGGAGCACGCTGGAGGAGACTCCGAGTCGGGAGAGCGTCTCGTATTCAGCATATTCAAAGTCTTTCCGGGGGTTAGCACCATTCAAGACCTCAGTTGGCGTTCAAGTGTAATTCGGCGACGGGCATTCACGAATTGGACTGATCCAGAGGGGGCGAAGCGCAGGGTATTCTGGGCCCAAGTGCGCCGCGCCGTAGAGGTGGGATCTGGCCTCCTACATCACATGGGGAGAAACGAGCACATCCCAGTTGAGGAAGTGACGCTTCTGGATTGGACAGGGAAACCAGTCACTGCAGTGCCGCTCAAGCCTCCGGAAGGTCAGCAAGCGATTCTGGGTCCCGATGATCAGCTGTTAGATGCTCTCGTGAGCAGGGCAAGAAATTTGATGTAACGACAATATCTCAGCGGGGTAGTCCCTCCTCCGCGACCCGAGATCTTATGTTAGACGAGATGTTAATTCTCTGTGCTTTTATCCATTCGTTTATTATTTATTCTACTCGTGATACTTCTAACGTTACCGAGAGACGTCAAGGTGTGCCGGTGGGCAGCGTCCCAGATGCACTGCTTACAACTAGTAGTTACGATGGGACAAGAGGAAAAAAAACAATCCAGAAAGAGACTATAGGCTTTTTAGCCGAATTGGATACCCATATCCACCGTTACAAATATAGGAAACACCAATATGTCTAACCTATACAGCGACGATGCAAAACCCGCTTATCGCCGCCTCTTTGTTTGTCCTATCCTAGCTTCCAACGCTTCAACCAATCACCACAAACAAAGATATCTGTGGTGACTGCCATCACTCCGTCCCATCATTGGTCGTCATAACTGTACAATCGAGTGTCATACTTCGCTCTTTATACTAAGGAAGTCTTGAATAAGGATGACGTCGAGGAGGCCTCCCCGATATACGACACCCCTCGGTTGCTTCTTATGGTGGTCTTGCTACATTTTCTTGCTTCCTTTCGTTTCCATTTTCGTGCTACTGCAAACACTCTTAGAGCTCATCGTGGAGAAGAGGTGAGTAAAATCCCGGCCTCTCCCTGCTCTTTGGGAATATCTAACAATATATGATGAGCTGATTCGCCCCCTTTACCACTTTTTCTGGTCTTGAGACGCGAATCTAGGGAGAAGGCGGAGGAGCGGAAATGGAGGCATTATCCTCAGTATCCCAATAGGACCCTCATTACGGGGTAAGGATAGGTTATGCAGTACGTGTTCGCCTTAGGTTCACACCTCTCCGTTCGTAGGCGTTTAACAGAATCTGAGCTTATTGCGACAACTCAAGCAACGACTTCTCTTTCATCCACCACCGGGCAAACGAGTTCTGTCCCGTTCCTTCCCCCGGAAATCGTTCGAGAAATAATCCGACACGCAACCGATACCTTCCCTTCCCCTTCCTCCATACATCATCCCAGTCCTTCCACTTCGCAATCCCTCTCGCCACCACTCCCTCACCCGGTGTTTCCTTACTCGGGTTACCTCAAGGAAGAGACGGAGATTGATCGCAAACTTCACGCCTTAAGCATGAAAATTAAACTCTCTGTGTCTGGCGTTTCGCGAGCATGGCGAACCGTCGCAGTCGAGTTCCTTTTCAACTCGATTCGTATTCACGATGTGAGACAAATCCCACTTCTTTGGCGCGCTTTTGAGGGCGATGCAAAGAGAAGAGGCGAACAAGCAAGCAAGAAAACCATAGCCGGGCCAGGAAGCGCACCTTGGTGGATCCGAGAATTGTGGATCGATTTCGAGGATATCAAGAATATAGCCGGCTCCATGGAATTCGATTTGGCGGACCTGTTGAAGATATGCCCAAACATTCTCAAGTACCGAGGGCTCGGAAGCCGGAAGCAACTTCACTTCTCGCCGGGGTGGAGGGACACCACCGTACTTCAGCAGCTCTTGGGTCTACCGGACGTATGGAGCAACGAAACACACTCTAGACCGCATCAAGTGCAGGATGCCGAAACCCAGGGTGATGTGCAGGTGACAAAAGGCAGCAATTTTGATATCCCGGACACTGGTCGCCGGATTGAGCTCTGTTTCGCGCTCGATTGGGAGCCTAGCCTTCGACTTTTCAGCGACCCGCTTACCTCAGCACATCGCACCCTCACCCTCCCGTGGATCTCCTCACTTGAATTGCGAGCTCTCAACATGTTCATGACCATGCATCCTGTGGTAACCTACACGTTTCGACTCCCCAACCTCGCCCATCTTTCGCTGCGAGGATGGGAAACCCTCGATTATGCAACCATGAGACTCCTCCTACCCTCGCTACGGAGTGTCACTCTGGGCTCAAATACTGTGATGCCACTCAGATTCCCCCCCGACCCTGACTTAGAGGGTTTCTTGGAGAAACATGGGTTGGCACTGGAGGAGCTTACGATATTGGAGAAGCCGTATTCGAAATACCTGCAAAAGCTCAATCACCTCTGCCCCATTCTCCACACCTTTCGGACGCATTACCTGGACCTACCGAGATCAGCCATCTTGAGTGTGACAACCGTTGGGTTATACGGCCTCGAGCATGCTGTCGGAAAGTCCGAGTCGGGAGAGAGCCTGATATTCAACATCTTCGAGGTCTTTCCTGGTGTTGCGATAATTCAAGACATGAGCTGGCGTTCAGATGTGATTCGACGGCGAGCGTTCACTAATTGGACAGACCCAGATGGAGTGAGACATAGAGCGTACTGGACTGAAGTATTCCGCACCGCACGGGCTATGGGGAGAAACGGGCAGTCCTCAGGTCCGGAAGTGACGCTTCTTGATTGGAGAGGGAAGCCGGTGGACGATGTGCCGACAAAGCCTCCAGGAGGCCAGTTAGCTCCTGACGATCAGTTGTTGGATGCGCTCGTGAGTAGGGCGAGGTATTTGATATAGGGTTGATGGAATTTCGGGGGATGATCATGTCACTTCATAGCTTAAGATCCCGTCTTGAACGAGATTTATTTTCTTTAGTCAATACTTTGGATTATGTCACTATGACCATGCAGAGGCCGCTTATCTCCGTCCAGCCTGTCTTCCCAGCACTCCAACCAACCACCACGGACAAAAGTGTAGGCGAATGCCATCACTCTGCTTCATAATTTGGTCGCCCTTACCGTACCTATACCGCGTCTCAGAACACACTTGTTATTGTGAGGAAATTTCGAACCAGGATGACCTCGATGGCTCGTCGCCCACTTCGAGGTCTCTTCGTGATGTGTCCTTGCTGAGTCATCTTCTTCCCTTTCCTCATCGTTTTTAAACTTTTGCAAATGTTCGTGGACTTCATCTTGAATCAGAGGTGAGCAACGACAATCCTGCCTTTTGGTAACACCCCACGTCGCTCGATCAGCTAATCCGCCCTTCGTTTTGGCCTTGAGGCGCGAATTTAGGGGAAGAGCAGAGGAGCAAAAATGGAGGCATTACCCTCAGTATCCCAATGGGACCCTCATCACAGGGTAAAGAAAAGTTCATGCAGCATGTGTTCGCCTGTGGCTGACAGACCTCTTTGTTGCAGGCGTTTGACAGAATCTGAGCTTGCTGCTACGACTCGGGCAACGGCTCACGTTGCACCTTCCACCGGCCAAGGAAGTCCTGTCCCCTTTCTCCCTCCGGAAATCGTTCGAGAAATCATCCGACACGCAACAGATACCTCCCCTGCCCCCGCTTCCATACATTGTACCCGTCCTTCCACTTCGCAACCGCCCTCAGCACCGCCACCTGGTACACGATTTCCATATTTGAGCTACGCATTCCAAGAAGATAGAGACATTGATCGCAAACTTCATACTCTAAGTATGAAAATCAAACTCTCCGTGTCTCGCGTTTCACGCGCGTGGCGGAACCTCGCCGTCGAGTTCCTTTTCAACTCGATACGGGTACAAGACTCTGCACAAATCCCACTTCTTTGGCATGCATTCGAAGGCGATGCAAAGAGAAGAGGCGATCAACTAAGCAAAGAAACCATCGCTCGACCTGGAACTGCACCTTGGTACATTCGGGAGTTGTGGATTGATTTCGAAAAGATGAAGCACGTAGTCCAATCCGACCCCACTAAACCTCTACCTTCATTCGACTTGGCCGACTTTTTGAAGATGTGCCCGAACATTGTCGTGTACCGAGGGCTTGGAAGCTGGAGGCAGTTTCAATTCCCCCCGCTGATGAAGCATACTGCGATACTCAAGCAAGTCTTGGGCCTACCAAGCGAACAGGAAGACGAACCTCATAGCGAAGCGCATGAGATTCATGGTAGCGAGCTTAAAGTGCCGGACACGGGTCGCCGGATCGAGTTGAGCTTCGCATTCGAGCGGGAGCCAAGCTTCACGCCCCTAAGCAACCTGCCTATCCTAACACCTCGCGCTCTCGCCCTCCCATGTATTTCCGCACTGGAATTGCGAAGTCTCTACCTTTTTGTGACCACCAATATGGCGACCTACAACACGTTTCAACTTCCGAACCTTGTTCATCTTTCGTTGCGGGGTGGGGATTCCCTCGGGTACGCCACAAGAAGACTCATCCTACCCTCGTTACGGAGCGTTACGTATTGTGCAGATACTGTAAAGCCAAACAGACTACGGGGAGAACCTTACTTGGAAGCTTTCTTGTTGAAACATGGGCTTGGCTTAGGGGAGCTCACAGTACTGGAAAAGTCGGACTTGGAATCCCTGCAAGGGCTCGACCAGCTTTGCCCCACCCTCCAAACATTTCGGACCCATTATCTGGAGCTGCCCAGAACAGTTCTCCTCAGCGTAACGACTGTGGGATTATACGGCCTCGAGCATGCAGGGAAAAACTCCGAATCGGGGGAGAGCGTCGTGTCCAGCATCTTCGCGGTCTTCCCTGGCCTCAGCTGGCGTTCAAGCGTAATCCGAAGACGGGCTTATGCGAATTGGACGGATCCGGAGGGAGCCAAACGCAGGGTGTTCTGGACTCAAGTGCACCGTACCATACGAACGGGGTTGGAATATCCAAGGGCTGCGGGGGGCAACGAGCAGTTCTCGGTTCGGGAGGTCACGTTTTTAGATTGGAGAGGAAACCCGGTCGAGGTTGTACCGACGATGCCCCCGAGAGATCAGCGCGCGATGCTGAGTCCCGATGATCGGTTGTTGGATGCTCTCGTGAGCCGGACGAGGAATTTGATGGAAAGCTGACAAAAGCTCAGCGGGAGAATCATGCCGCTGCACGAGTTGAGGTGCTACCTTGGGCGAGGTATTCATTCTCTTTGGGCTTTGAATTAGAAGTATTACAGTAGTTATCGAAAACGGACATGTCATATCATATTCGATTTGCAAATTTGGCTTCAAGTCTTCGCATTTGTACTGACGAGCTGGTGCGGCGGCCGCTAGAAAGCACCGCTTATCTCCGTCCGAATGTTGGGTCTTGTTTGTCCCCCCTTCTGTTTCGTTCTTGGCGGTTTGACCAACCACCGAAAACGGACCAGTTCCGCACTCAAATGCCATCCCCCGTGGACCAGAGCCTAAATTAACCTTCGATTATCGTTATTGATATTGGCACTGTACACAAGTAAGCGAATTTTAGCCCTCTCTTCTCCCCAAGCCCCCATACTCAAACAGACCACCGGTCCTAGCATCCTCGATATTCACCACGCCAAAGTTACATAGACTGGTGAACTCTCATTGCTGTCGTGTCATATACACTATATATGGTTGTATTTAACATGATCAAAGACCTCATCGAAGAAAAAAGGTCGGTAGCATCGCTGTATATCCCTTTTCGTTTTCTGACGCATTTCGGCCAAACAAGGCAACAGGCAAAAGCGCGAAAGTGGAAGGCTTACCCTCAGTACTGGAATGGCACTATAATTACGGGGTAAGACCGGTGTGGACTCGGCCCCCCCCCCCCGCGTCGATTGGCCGCTTACATGGTCCCTTTTTTTTGCAGCCGTTTAACAGACGCCGAGCAGGCCGCCCAAGGACAGGCTCGATATTCGACTTCTAAGAATCCTGGCGACCTTGCTCCATTCCTCCCACCGGAAATCGTTCGAGAAATAATCCTACATGCAACCGACACTTTCCCTGCTCCATGCTCGATCCATCGCCCCAGTCCGACCTCTTCCGAGAACCCCATCTCGCCGTCCTCTCAACCTCCATTCCCCTACTCAAGTTGCGAATTCAGGGAAGATACGGACACAGATCGCAAGCTTCACTCTCGAAGCATGCAAATAAAGCTCACTGTGTCTCGCGTCTCGCGGATGTGGAGAGACATTGCAGCCGAGTTCCTCTTCAACTCCATCCTGATCCAGAACTCGAAGCAAATCCCCCTTCTTTGGCGCGCGTTTGAGGCCGATGCGAAAAGAAGAGGCGAAGCAGCGAGCAAGGACACTGTGGCTCAACATGGAGCTGCGCCATGGTGGATTCGGGAGGTGTGGGTCGACCTGGACAAGTTCCAGCATGTGGTCCAACCCGATTCAGAAGATCCCCTCCCTTCATTCGATTTGTCGGGCTTGTTGAGGATTTGTCCCAACATTGTTGTGTATCGAGGACTTGGGAGGTGGAAGGAGTTCCAGTTCCAAGCGTTGTTGAAGGAGGGGGCGGTTCTCAAGCAGATACTAGATCTGCCAGCCGAAGGAGGGGAAGAACCCGGACAGGAAACGCAGGGAGGGGAGTTGGCTGCTCCTGGTACCAACCGTCTGATTGAGCTCAGCCTCATCTACGACTACGAGCCTTTCCTTCCTCTCTTCCATGAACGCACGGTCTCCATTTCGACACCTCTCATCGTTACCCTTCCTTCAATCGCCTCAATGGAGCTCCGGAGCCTCGTGCTCCCTCGTTTCACCCATCAACTGGAATATGTCACGATCCACCTTCCAAACCTGACCCATCTATCTCTCTGGGGGATCGATTCTCTCAAGTATGCCGCAAC
>WSTY01000877.1:0-11521 GCA_019633465.1 Tulasnella sp. 417 | reverse complement strand
TTTTCCTTTGGTATCGTCTTGAGGAAGAAACACATAACGGCCGCAATGGCGCACCAGGGAATCAAGCTTATGAAGCTCCACCTGCAAGCCATCCGGAACGCGTCTTGTACAAGAGCCAGAATAGATGGATCTAGAGACAAGATGTTATGAACGCTGTCGAGAGAGCCCAAAGCAGCGATTTGTTCAGGAGCCAAGCTGCCAGAGGAAACTAGGTCCTTGATATGGTTCTTGACTTGGGTGTCCAGCACAGCAAAAAGCTGAGCTAGCCCGATAGTGCCACCGGCGGTGCGGAACTAAAGCAAATAGATTCGTCAAAGCACGCCATCTCGGGCAACAAGAAACGAACTTACGAAGTTGTTCATTGATACAACGGTCGCAACTCGACTGCTTGGTTGGCAGTAACGAGCTTGAAGCATGAGAGGTCCGAACGTTAAGCCGATACCAATCCCAGTAAGAAGGAGGTAGATTTTTAGTTGGATAGGCGAGTTCTTTGAGAGTGCGCTGGTAATGAGACCGATTCCGACCGTGATGAGGGTACAGCCAATCATGGAAGGATACTTTGGCTGCTTGACAAGTCTGATCATGATGAGAGCTATTACAGTACCACCCCCCATCCCTGAGAAAACAATTCAGCCCGATATATTGCGGCAATTTGTCCAAGGAATCTTACCGGGTGCGAACCAGAGTAGCTGGATCCCCGAATCCTCAGCGCTGTACCCTTGAACGATCGAAAAATAGATCGCTAAAAAGTAGAACCCGGCAAATAAGACCATGCCACCGGTCATCGCTGCAAAACTCGTGGCCACAACATCATAGCTCTTGAAAATATCCAAAGGGATAGTAGGTTCGGTTAACTTTAACCATTTCGGGCAACGATATAGGAATCTCGGGAAGCGGCGGGGTCGGCCCATTGTTTCGTCCACTGCTGCATCCATATAGCGTGACACCAAATACTCCCAGGCGACGAAAAGGAAGATTAAAGTGAAGCCAACGGTGAATGACGCTATAGTGATGGGCGAGTTGTATCCTCGTTTTTCGACGCTGGAGCCCATGGATAGAGCCAGGAGGATGAGGATACCGCCTCCGATGAACAAAAGACTTCCAACCCAGTCAGCCCGAAGCAACTTTTGTATGGGGGTTTCCTTTTGATCTGGTTTGCTCCGGGCTTGAGAAGGCAGCCCAAGGTTCGTGTGTAGGTATCGCAGTCGCTCGGATGGTTGGCCTGGTCGAAGGATCGGGCGGAGAAGAAAGAATACGAGGATACTGCTAACAGCACATGGCGGGAGGTTGATGCCGAATATCCAGCGAAAGGACTTGTTGAGAAGGGCCCCGCCGACCACCGGCCTGCCGTTATCACCGTATTAGCATTTATCCCTGGAGGTGGGAGTCAAATATATCGTACCCTGTACTAAATCCGATCGTGTAAAACACGATGAGGACGGCATTCATGATGTTGTCCTCATTCATCGACCCAGAATCGGTTATAATGATCCGGACTACGCTGACGAGGCCAGCCGCTCCGATTCCGGCCAGGCCACGCCCAGCAAGAAGTGCCACCATGCTTTGTGCACCGGTACATACTGCTGAGCCGACGAGAAATGTTAGCAAAGCCACCTGCCTGCCAGTGATTGTGATGGCCGTCAGACTTCACTCTTTTGACCCGCCCAAAACACTCACAGTGCCCAATGACGTCCTAGAATATCGGCGATACTCCCAAATATTGGAAGAAACACGGTGGACGTCAGGAGAAAGGCCGTGCCAATCCATGACTGTAAGTCAAGTCGGTTGAAGTCCGAGGCAATGTGTGGCTGCGCAGTGGCGACAACCGTGTAATCAAGAGTGTCTGAAGTCGGACATGGTTAGTTATAAATCTTGCTGCGCGACTGCGGGTTGTCAAGAGCGCTCACCCAAATAGGTAGGGATCACTAGACACAGCATCATCCTAATTCTGATGTTCCATCGGCCATAGCCTGTTGGGGGCCACCTCTCCTTTTCTTGCTGGGTGGTTTCATTCTCACGAGGTGAATCTATGGGTTGTGGCGCGGTCGAAGGAGGTGGATAGGGATGTGGAGTTGAGAGTTGCAAGGTCGTATCAGAGGCCTGCCCTGTCGGGGGCTGCATTGGGCAGGTGGGAGGTGGAAAGGGGAGTCAAATGACCCCATGCCATCCGCAAAACTGCATTCCTTATATTGCCCGGCACAGATAGAGAAGGGTTTTCCAACGGAGACAGATTCATTAGTTGGGGAAGGCTTGGCTCTTCTCTCTCATGGAGATCATGCCCGACTAGGTCACGTGCACATATTTGCCTATAGGCCAGGGTGCCCGCACCCACAAAGTTCTGTGCTGTGCGGTGAGCCAAGACCAGACTGCGGAGACGGAACAGTGGAAACGCACAAACGTTCAATAGGAGGTTATCTCTGTGCTTAGGCGGTATGCAGGGTGATTAGGGACAGTATCAAAGCACCTGCGGTGCTGGGCAATCCGCCACGGAAAGAGAGTGCGGTAGATTAAGATGCTTTCTACACTAGTATAACAGCCCGACACTCACAAGACACATCACGGAAAGTAAGAGCAGTAGAATACACCGTGGGCCACAAATACTATACAAGAGACTTCACAGGCTTCTTCTTGATTTTGATACCTAATGAGGCCGCCAAGTCCGCCTTCTTCCGTTTCGCTGGCGGCTCAACGGCCTTCGATGCTACAGAAGCAGAAGAAGTGCCTAACCGTGGTAGGTCATCCTGATCCGGCAAAGCGCCAGCTTTTCGTTTAACGGTGATGGTAGGCTCTGAAGACGGTCCAGCTTCGGGTGCTGATCGGGATGGTCCGGCGGTTGAGGATGCAGGAACCTTCGAAAAGACTTCGCGCACGAGCTTTTCGTCCTCCTCTTCTTCCAGTCTCTTTTGTCTTGTCTCTTCATCTTCCTCCTGCTCTTCTTCCTCCCCCTTAAGCCGAACGATTCGCTCCAGACCTCCGTCTTCGTCGGCGAGGGCCGCGCCGATCCTTTCGTGACGAGCGTTTCGACTTCGAATGTCCTGGAGTGCATCCAGGATGTCCATCTCCCTCTTCGAGTCTGTCGTGCGGTTCTCCAAGGCCTTCATAGGATTGTTTTCCTCCTCTTCCAGCTTGGCTATTCGGTCCTCCTCGATTGCCTTCTCATCGCGCCATGGTTCAAAGTTTCGTGATATACCGTGTTCGGCGACATAGTCGGTGTTCTTGGGGTCGGTCTTGAAGGTGATCTCCGCGGAGCACAACGTGCTGACAAAGCTTGGTTAGTGGTCTTTCGCTTATTACTCCGAGAGAATCTGGAACTCACCACTTGATATAAAAGCTGAATGAACAAGGAAATGTACGTTAGCTCGAGAACATTCAGTCCATGACCTGATACTTACCGGAAGATCTTAATCCCATAGTAATCTTCGCCCTCCACAGTCTCTTTCCGTGCGTTGAACTTCTTGCCTTTATAAATGTACTCGCCACAAGTGTTACATCGCCTATAGGATTGTGGTGTCAGAGATTAGATGCAAGGAGGTAATTTAGCATCATACCTACATGCTAAATGGGGCCATGAGACGAACGACTTGCTGCGAGTTCTTCGGGATTCGTCGTCTTGGGATGAGACTTGGGTCAAAATCCGGAGGGATGTACTTGTTGAGGACTGGATTCAACTATAGTTAGTTTACCGAACCAAAGCACTATTGAAATTTAACTGACCTTTTCGCTCTGACATGATTAGAAGACGTCGAAATGTGTGGCAGTGAGGTAGGCTGGTGGTGGTTCAGGACTAGACTGGGAGAGGTTCCCGCGTTCTACTGCGAATGTTTGTTCCCTGGAGGTGGTCGAGTTTCCCGCAATCCAGACAGTATGCATCCATAAATAATATATTCGTTCCAGGTACTATTGGCTTTCGAAGCTAACGTAATATCCCAAATACCCACAACAGAGCAAGAATCACAGGTCCTCGATCTCATACATCATCTAAGTCGTACATTATTGCCTTTGGACTTCGTTAGCAAGACTTAATTCAATTCCTTCATCATGTCGTCCAGCATGTCGATTTGAGTTCTCAATACGGGGAACACTGCCGTCATGCGACGGATAGCTTCAAGCATCCTTGCAAGGTCCGACAAGCATCGTTGGATTTCGCCCGTGACAGCAGGCGAGCTTGTTCCCTTCGAAGAGATATCCTTTCGCAGCTTGGCAGTATGTTCGATGAAAACGACAGCGACGTTCGTCCAGAGATACTATCAGATGATAGGACTCAGTGAGCCCTCTAGCTGTGTCGGGGTTTCGCAGGAACTCACCCCTGAAATCAAGCAAAGACCATCCTTTGCAGTAAGATCGCAATCGGGAGTGCTGAGCTCCTCAAAAACGCTTGTGGCTATTTCCAAAACCGCTCTTGCTGCCGCCATCCTCTTTTCCTCGCCCATTCCTAGACCATCAGAAAGGCGATAGACGCCACCTTCGAATTGCTCAAGCAGCTGAGCCGCTTGATGCATCTTGATGATGACTACATACGCGGCGCATCGAACTTCGGCAAGACAGAAGAACGCCAATTGGGGGACTGTGGCGGAAAAGGCGTAAGGTGCACCACGTTTCTTGATCGCCGGGAGAGTGACATCTCGAGGAAGTTGTGCGGTGAATCGAGAAATGGCTTGGTTGAGAGTAATCAAATTATTTCTCAACGTATGGGCTTGTTCCAAAGTGCGAGCTGTTGTGAAGGTACTCGTTAGAACCTAAGAGCTGATAGTCAAGAAACAAGGGCCTTACGTGGAGAGGCTGATAGCTTGAGGCCACGAAGCAAGAGCCCCATTGCCTGGGCGGAGGCTCCTGTGACCGACTTGGGCAGGTTCACTCGGCGGAACTGAAGTCCAGCTGGGGAAGGCGTTGGCACTTGAGGGAAGCCCATAAGGTCGTCCACAGACGCAAAGTCCTCGGTGTTCCAAGGTCCCTAACAAGTCCACAGCTTTAGCTCCACCGGTAAGTGGGTGGTGCCGCTCTCATACCTCATAGGTGCCAGGGTACTTGGGCCAGACCGTCGTGATGCGGAGGCTGGGATTGGACGTCTGAGCGTCAAAGGCGGCTGGTAGACCAGTCATGACAGCGCAATTCCTGTCCATCAAGTAAATCTAGTGAGGATTTTCCATGAGATTGAGATTTCGACCAGGTGTAAGTGAAGGCGAGGCTACTCACGCCCCAGAAGACGTTGATTCTCAATTCGAGATCCGCTGCGTTGGCGGGCAATCCCAGAATGCCGGATTGTGCTGGGGCAGGGTTTGAACTTGGATCTAGGAGGTATCGGATGACCCTCTCGTCTGTTTGGTGGAGGCCACAGTCGATGGCGAGCCGAGCGGTGGAGGAGATTTCATATTGGCCTTCCAAGAACCGCCCCTATGGAGTCCTCTGTGAATCAAGTTTTCATTCCATTGGGGAGATGAGCCACTACGCACGTGTTGCATGAGCCACCAGGAGAGCATGATGCTTGCGGCAATGAAGTGCGTGATGCGATCGACGTCCGACAGAGCGTTGGACATTGCATCTCGAACTTGGTAAACGAAGTACTCCGGGGGAGGGCAATCCGGCGGCAACGGGTCCGAGTGATGGGCGTAGTATGTCCCCACAAGCATCAAGGCGTTGATCATGGCGGGGTGTGGTCGTTGGTGTTCGGGTAAGCTTAGCCCGTTTAGAATTGGTTCAGGATCCATGTTGAATCCGCAACGAGGAAGATAAGTGAGAGCAATACGAAGCCTACGCCCCCGAAGAGTGATGTGTAGTTAGTTCTTTCTCCACTGTCAAGCTTCGGTGGCTCCGTGGAGGACGTACAAAATATTCCGCAGCTCATCTGAAATTACCATTTGGCTCCAAACTTGCTTGGTGCTTTCTGTGACGTCGGGAATGATCGAAGGAACGGGGCTTGTGGACTTGGAGTCCCTGCTGCGGCCTAAGGTGGTCCGGTTAGCCGATCGGGTGCTCAGCGTCGGACGCAGAATGGGAGAGAAAGACAACATACTCGGTGTTCCGGAGATTGACGCGGAGGATAGAGACTCGTACTTCTGCTGGAGGAGCGCCAGTTTCTCCGACAGTGCTTTTTCTGAAAGCTCTGGCTTGCGTCGTTCCTCGTACGAGCAATCTTGCAAGGTCTTGATGCACTGATTGCATGGAGTGGCCCCATCGCATTTCTAAAGGGAGACCAGTCATGTGGCTGTTACAATCGGTTTGATATAACCACTCACGGTCTTTTTCATGCGGCACCGTAAGCATGCAAGACGGCTACGTTGACCTTTGCCGAGGGCTCCATCCGAGGAGGTAGTGGTATATTGGCTTTCCTCTTGAGACATGTAGTCGCTGTAGATTGAAGTTAGACAAGGTAGGCGGGGCGGTCGGCTTAAAAAAGGACAAAGAAAAGGAGGCTCGGTGGGGACCGTTGGAATAGGGAGAAATTCTGAGATTTTAAGGCTGCGCCGACAGTGCCCGACTAGCTGCTAACGGCGTCGCCACAACCGGGGCCAGTATACAACATATCCCAGAAAGGAAAACGAGACATATGGTGTACCTTACCTCGTCGAGTCGAGGATTGTGATGATTTGCGGGCTCCATGAGTACGTAGCCGCTTGTAGAGCCCCTACGTGGCTCGGCCAATTGAAGGTTCCAGGCAACGGGAGACGTGGTAGAGTGAGCATTTCCATCATTGGATCAGGGGTGTGGGCGTCGCAAAAAGAGCTCTGGCTGACGGACAGTGGCCCAGGATTGAGGAAGAGTAAACCCCTAGATTAAAAGGCTGACTAATAATGCCGATGGATTAATGGATAGTCTCGGGGAGTGTTTTTGTTGATGGATGCAGCCACGAGACGCACTTGGTGGATCCGAGTCGAAGAAAATTGCCCGATTCGGTGGGTTCTAAACCTGGCGCTTGATATCGGAAAGTAGGTATCCTTCAGGGTCGGCCACACACGCCTAAGAGTGGGGGTTTCGGATGGTCGGGAGGGCCGGCTGATGGGGGAGGACTGAATGGCCTGGGGTAGCAGCAGAGAGTTGAACAAGTCGCTTGAGGCTGGAATCGGGCCGCGGGAAGAGTCCCTTTTGTAACCGACCCCCTTACGGCCAACCCAGTGATCCCTGCGATCTCTTGTTGCTGACTACGACGGCATTGGGCTCCATTGAGCGTCTTTAGGGCAAGTAACTCTGAGGGGGGTGCGGCATTATAGGACGATTATCTTCGAAAGTTACGCCGGAATTCGGTGGGACCCTCGTGGGGTCTGGTGCAAAAGCTAGCGAACCTGCAGCCCAGGAGTGCGATTGCGTCACTACATGCTGCCGAAAGGGATACACATTCGCAGATGCCGGCCCTCCCTCACGGATTCAGGATAGGTCTGTTTAGTGACGTGCCTGGTCGGGGAAGGGCGGACACCGTGCCCAAAACGGTCTAACCTCTGGGAGGCCGGTGACACACCACCCCATCACACACCGCAAACATCTTGGCTCGCCGACTTCTCGAGAATGGCCTCCCGACGTCTGGAGGTCTTCAAATCGATCCATACACATTGGATGCGATGGAATTATTCAAGTTGGCGAGTTCGGGGTTCAGCAAGGTGTTAAATCATCCGGTTTGGGGAAGTTGCAGCGCCCCAACACGTGCGGCAGAGGAGGTCTCCCAATCACTCGAGTAAAACACATCACCTCGGCTCCCGAGCAGAACGGAAAACATCTGGGAGTGGGAACGGCAGAAACCGTTGTGCTGAAGCTGGACCCGACTCTTGCCGGACCTGTTTCAACGCGACTGCGGACTGACGCTTATACAGTCTCAGCGAATCGCATCTATCACCATTATAAATCAAGTTACAAACAGTAATGATAACATATCTGGCTGCTAACGTTAATAGTAGAGTGGAGCTCAAACAGTTCGGCTAGTCCATCCTGTCGGCGCCAATCTTGACTGAGATGGCCGCCGACTCCAAATCAATCGTAACGTACGCGCTGGAATAACAGAACCCTAACTTTCAAATTCGCCAAAACATGGATAGCCGTGGGGACCAGGGTCGCCATGAGGTGCTGGGTGGCATAAACCGCTACCTCTGTACCGTTGCTCTAGATTGATGAGCTAGGCCTCGACCGGTTATCCAAGCGTGATTGTTTTGAACTTTTAGTTTTCGGAGCTTGTAGCTAGTTTTTCCAGGCATACCTGCTCCCAATATTGGAGATACCGAGAGAATGGTGCACGGGTTATCTCTTGCTCAGAAACACCTCGCCTGCTCGACTGGGACTGTCAGTCCGAGTAAGAAATTGGTTCAATTCAAGGAGTATCAACCATACATGTGATTGTTAGAATAGATATGTCTTTCTACCGGGCCAAAGGTCTGCCTAAGTTGTGGATCGGAACGAGGAACACAAAGTTGCCACGGCTCACATTCTACTTTCGAATCCGAACCGCTCCCTGAAGACCGCTCGCATTTGTCATCCTTCATCGTACTTCTACACTTCCACCGCCATCATTAATGCCACCAAAAGCTGATATCAACAAAGCCGGATGGGAGCAAGGCGATTTCCCAATATTATGTGAAACTTGTAAGTCTAGGCCGTCGACGCGCTGGAGGTTCTCCGTCTGTTGGCTGACATGTGGGCATCCACACCTTAGGTCTTGGTGACAATGCCTTCGTCCGAATGGTAAGTTCAACTACAATCTTATGCCCTAGTACATGCTCATCAATTTCTCATTTAGTCCAAGCAAGAATACGGTCGCGAGTGCGGCACTTGCACTCGACCTTTTACGGTGTTCCGATGGAATCCTGGCCAAGGCATGCGCTTCAAGACCACTGTAATATGTCAAACCTGTGCAAAAGTTAAAAACGTCTGTCAGACGTGTCTACTGGATTTGGAATACGGTTTGCCTGTTCAGGTTCGAGATACCGCTCTGGCCCTGAAAAATCAGGCTCCAACCAGTGATATCAACCGGGAATATTATGCCCAAAATATGGAGCGAGACGTGCGTGGTATTTCTACTGGCTCATTGGGGGGATACTGACCGAGCCCATTTCTTATTTGGTTAGATGGAGGGATCCGGAGGCTTGCCTGACACCCGACGAGCAAACTCGGCGGGGAAGGAGATGCTCAAATCTCTGGCACGAACTGATCCGTACTACAAGAGAAATCGACCACATATCTGTTCGTTCTTTGTCAAGGGCGAATGTAAACGGGGTACCGAATGCCCTTACCGGTACGTGTGCAGCAGAAGCCAAGTCCGGCATAGAAGTTTGCTGATGCTGAGCTTTTATCCTTTCCGTGCTCAAACAGTCATGAGCTACCAGAGAAGAACGAACTTTCGAACCAAAACATCAAAGACCGTTACTATGGCCGTAACGATCCTGTCGCAAAGAAAATACTCCGACAGAACGCTGCTACGTTAGGTTTACAACCACCTGAAGACCAAAGCATCGTAAGTTGTATCACCCTCGTATCTATGTGCGACCCTGCTAAGTGTCTGAGGTCCTCCCCTCTTTCAGACCTCCCTCTTCCTCACGTCCCTCCCCGAAGCTGCAACCGAGCAATCAATACGCGCAGCCCTCGTGTCCTCGTTACCCTCCGTCCCACCAACAGCATTCAAATCCGTCGTCCACGTAGCTAAGAATCGGTAAGTGCATCGCGCTTATTTTTTTCCTCTCTCGATCTCGCGCCACGCGCGTGACTGACCCTCGGCTTCTCCTCGGATCCTCATAGCTGTGCGTTCGTTAACTTCATCGACAGAGCCTCAGCGGAGAAGGCTGCAGAAGCATGGGCCTCTGGTGTCGATATGGACGATACCCGTGCGTCGGTCAAGTGGGGTCGGTCGAGGCCTAAGCCCGGGGCCGGAGGGGGTGGCGGCGCAGGGCCAAGCACCTCGGTCGCTGCGGCCTCCTAAAATCGGATTGCAAACGCGCGCCCTCGAGGCTTGTATTATCTCCCGCAGCGTGCCCGCCTCATCATTTCCGGGATTGTAATTGCATTGCACTTCTAGATACGAAGGACCTCCGGACTATGATCTGCCTCGGTTGGTTTACCAAATCGATCATTCAACTACGTTACACAAACATGAGGAGCGACCCTCCTAACCCGAGCTGGACTCCGTTATCGGGTCAAATGATAATCGTCAACCTTCAGGAGTAATGCGACGGTCTCTGTTGCCAGCTCGATCGCACTTGTGGACACGAGTAGTGGCTGAACGACGTCCTCTTCCAGGATGTTCGATATCAGACCCTGTAAATTTGAACAATCCGAGGATCAGATATCACGGTTTCCGGGATTATTAAGCCAAGTCTCGCTGGGCAAGCCACATCTCCGGACAGGGAGTCTCCAGGCCGAGTTAAGATGATACGAAGGTACCCACTTTCCGAACATTAATACCCGCATTCTTCTCGCCCATGGCGTGGCGGTTCCTCAATTCGGTCACGATAGCGATAGGGTTCAGACCGGCATTTTCTGCCAAGGTCGTCGGGATCACCTCGAGTGCATCCGCATAAGCTTGGAAGCAGTATGCCTCCATTCCACTTAAGGTCTGTGCGTATTGAGACAGCATTCTTGAGACATGAATTTCAGGGGCACCTCCTCCCGCGATCAGAGCCCTGGAAAAGCACCCGAAGCAAAGGAAGGAGATGAGAAGCAGAGAGCGGGAATTTGAAAAGAGTCAGAAAGAAAGGTTCCAGGGTAAAATGAGCACAAGAGGGTCAGTCGATCATTACGTACAAACGTTCGGCGTCTGAACCAAATGAGGTTAGAGAACTCGAGACTTACCGCTTCTTCACGAGGCAGCGTACCACACAAAGAGCATCGTGCAAACTCCTTTCGCTTTCCTCCAAGACGAGGCTATTTGCTCCCATGCACAAAACGCTAACGGTCCTACCAGGATTCTTCACACCGGTAATCTTGATGATCCTTGCGCCAGCTGTATTCTCTTCGTCCACTAGATCCGCGTATCCGAGCTTGTCTTCCGTAAACGCTTCAATATCTGCCACAGGTTTGCACCCAAGGGATTTTGAAAGGAACTCGATCTCATCTCTTTCGACGTCCTTGACGACCATGATTTTGAGTTTGGAAAGGAAATGCAATGATATGTCGGTGACGGCGTCGCGGAGAATGGACTTTTGTATTAAGAGGACGTTGCAGCCGGCCTTTTTTATTTTCTTCGTCAGGTTGAGGAGGTAGGTTCTCTCTTCCTTAAGAATCTTGTCCATTTGACGGTAATCGTTTACAACAACCTGGTTGTCCATCTATGCAACAGTTAAGTATGAGCGAGCGATTCTGAACTGAGGCATGGAGAGGAGGCACCTACATCAGGTTTCGGGGGGCTCAACTGGAACTGAATCAATCCAATCTTTGCCTTCTCCATACGTGTGGGACCACCTGCGCTTGTGATTGCTGTCTGGTTCAAAACGACGCCGTCCACTAAGACAGTATCCTCAATAGTTCCGCCAACTTTCTTCACTATCCTGATGTCCTTCAGGTCAACGTTCGTGGAGGTCGGTGTCGCAAGGCGAGTAACAGCTGTGACGGC
>WSTY01000876.1:0-13848 GCA_019633465.1 Tulasnella sp. 417 | reverse complement strand
AGATAGTGGGGACCAAGATAGTGGGGACGACAACGGCTCGGGGCCATACGGGGCTGTGCGTTACCGCCCAATGGACCGGGAAGGATCAGCTATCCAAAAGGTACCCGACGAGTTGATCATAAAGATCCATGCTCTCGCTCGGGCCCTGTTCACCGAGGAGCTCACTCGCTCCGAGGAAAACCATCCAGCCATGGTATGTTCCATGGTGTCTGCGGTGTCCGAGGCAGGCGAGGTCAAACCTCCTCGGCAGATTTGCAGTCTCCTGGCCAAAGTCCAGTACTGTATCCGCGCGACGGTCCTCTATGAGGTAGTCCGAGTCGCTCACGCCAAATCCATCGACTACGACTCGGCCCTGGATCCCCTGCTTTGTTGGGTCACTTCGACTCACCCTTCAATCTACCGGGCGATCCGACACGGAATCCGCCTATCCGCTAAGGCCTGTTTCGGGGAGGTTGGCGCACCTAAGATCATGCCTTCCAACACCTCCGGGACCGCATTCGATTTTCGTGGCGTTCAGTGGGACCTGGCCGAGCTCAAAAAGTACTACACATCCCTGCCTCAAACCTGCGCAGACAAGATCGCTTCACTTATGGCCAAGGTGAACTGCGATGACATTTGGGATAAGATCACCTCAGGACCTTCTGGCCGGGGGCTAAGAGAGGACGTCGGGAAGGAAAGCACGGGGTACTCGGCCTTCAAGGACCCTGCAAATGAAGTGCGCGAGGTGTGGCGCATTGTGTTGAGGCGCATGCTCGAGGCGGGCGAGCTTCACGGCTGGTTCAATGACCTTGAATCTCAAGATGGAAAGGGCAGGTTTGAATGGAACGACAGCAGCTGCAAAGAGTTCGTCGCAGAAGCGGACGATATATGCCGCGCTCTGCACCTTGCGACCTTTGAGTCCTTCTCGACGCCCCCCCGGGCGGAAGAATTTGCCGCCACTCTTATCTGCGATACTTCCGACCGCGGGCGGAACCTCCTGATGATCAACTATATAATGACTTACATCCTTCGATATTGCAAGACGACAACGAACACTGGCTACGAGAATCCTACGTGCCGCGTGGTGCCGACTACCATTATGCACCTCACGGCGTTCTTTATATGTGTCATCCGGCCCATAGCCTGGTTCCTCTCGGCACACGTCCTGAAGCTTGACAAAGAGAAGACCGAGCCGCTGAAGACCCACCTTTGGTGGTTGGTCCTGCCAGGAAGATACCTTAAGGCGGACGATCTCACCACGGGAATGCGCAAGGAGATTAGTCGCACGGTGGACCCTAAGTACAAAGCAGTGTATGGTGTTCGGGCAAACCGACACATCAAGAAGTATCTTGGGCGCCAGTTTCTTCCACACCACCCTACTGCCAAGTTGATCAATGCACGAGCCCAGAATATCTTTGAGCTACAGACAGGGCATAGCCAAGCTACCGCCCTGATGTTTTACGCCAAGCAAGGTGGGAAGGACCACCACCCAGAGATCGATGCAAGATTGCTCCGTGAGCACCAGTGCGTCGGTCAAGCGATGCTGTCTATCCTCGGCTTTGCACCGCCACCAGAGGGGAACCTAGAACTGGCGGCAGAAGAGCCCCCATCCTGGGTGTTTGACGCCGTCGAAAGCCCCAATAGCTTACCACGTAAGTCGACGTCGTGCCGATCATTGTCTTTCTTCTTCTCTCATTGTCCATTTGTTGGCAGAGCGCCCCCTTCCTCGTCGCGACCGTTCTACTGAGCCAAGCGTTCTACAACCTCGCACCAACTCCGGTCTGGAGGATGCCCTAAGAGCCACGCAGCATCACCAGTACTTCAAGCCGTCAAATCGTGTGGCCCACTCGGGAAAGGAAAATCGTCCAAAAAGAAAGTCCTCCCCGAATCTACCTTCCGAGTCTGAGGAGGGCGATTCTGACTCTCGAGAACGAAAGAAGAGGCGTAAAAAGTAGTGGTCTGTACATAAATACACATTCGCTTTTAATCACGGTCTGTTCGTGTAAGGTTGCTGCGATGGTCGATCACTCCCCTTAGCCAACATTTCGCGGTTGTTTGGGCCAAGGAGCGCGCCATGAAGGCAGCACGTGCAGTCAAGCGCAAATCCAAGAAGTAGGTACTTAGTTTCTGCATATTTCAGGCTGTCGATATACGATCGGATCACTATGTGGAATCCCTGAATTGCCCATCGTCGCAACTCTCTATCTAACAAAATGTCAAAAGTCAGTGCCGGAAAACGGAGACGACAGGCGCAGGACACTTACTTGACACGCTCCCAAGCTCTCACCAAGGCGTACATCGCTTGCTTAGGCGGTTTGGAGGTTGACATGCGGAGGTTGCTCGGTTGATGATCGGCAATCAGCAGGATGAACTCGGCAATCGAAAACCATCACTCAACTCACAAGTTGCATAAAAATGCGTACGCGTAACGTAGAGCCATACATAGGTGGCCGAGGTGGGAAGCCGGGGGTTGGAGACCAGCCGGTGGTCGACAATCGGCGGCCGGAATCAGGTGGCGCCAACGGCACGCCATGGTTAGCCCACGTCAGGGCGATGAAGGAAGACGAACTGGAGTGGTCGTGGACGATTGCCAGTGGCTTAGGCGGCTGCGCGCAAGTGGTGAGGAACGATGGAAGCGACAACGGGAAAGTCGTACATGAGATTGAGCCAATTGCTACGAGATACAGATGAAGTGATGAAGTGTGAAATGGCCCCGTCGTCCCCTTTCTCTTTCTCTTTCCTTTTTTTGGGTATGGGGGTGGGGGTGGGCTACAACACCAGGTAGGGTGGGTGTTGGGATGCATTGCTGAGCGGTAATATAAGCGAGAGCAGATAATTTGTTAGACTCGAACGACGAGGATTGCAGAGTCTTAGCGGCTGAAGTCCACACTTTGATGGCCTTCGAGATGTTGGTAGTTATGGAAGTCGAAAGAATTGGAGAGATGGTGACAACAGAGCGGGGTAGCTCTGCCACTGAGCCCCTGGAGATAACGTCCGAGCCAAGACGATAGTGTAGATGACGAGGAGGAGAGGGAGTCCCATGGTGAACTTGGTGATTGGATCGGATACTCGTGGCTTGTTCGCGCCGTGAAGGCTTTTGCATCTCGTCCAAGTAGACGTCAGAATGCTCGGTCCGCAATTGCAACGACGGATGCGTCCCCCGTGACAGTGGCCACAGACGAGGCGGAAGAGGCGAGACGAGGAACTCCAGCGACTGGAGTTGGATACCTCGAGGTGAAAGGCCAAGGAAACGGGATCCAAGGCCCTCTTCGTGGCGATTGTCTGGATCAAACGTCGTGATGAGGTTACGTGATAGAAAGCGTGGTTGAATGAAGCTTTCAACACTGCTGCACAAGCGTCGACGGCCGAGGGTTGTGAAGGTTGTGAGCGATGACGAATTCTGAGGGACTGAGCTGGAGGGGGAAGGGGGAAGGTAAGAATTCTTTTGATCTGGACTTCGACTCCGATCCCGTCCTAATACGAGACGCACATCGAGACGGTACGTTCGATGGCGCGTAAATCAATGAAGGCATGAGCGCTGGGTGGGTATCGAGTGGTAGCACAGAAGAGCGACTTACCTGCGCGTCAGATCATTGCAAGACAAGTGACAGAGGTACAGACCTTTGCTGGTGTAGTCCTCCACTTCCCCTTGAAGCCACCGGTCGTATAAGCCGCTACCCTACAGGTAGCGAGTTCAGTGGCCTGGCGGTCACGTCCCGGCCGTTCATGCAATAGGTGAGGCGACCGGGTGATGGGGAAGGGAGCGATAAATGGGCTGGAAAGCTGCCTTCAGGCGGTCCAAGTCGAAATGTAGCAGTCAGCGAGTTCAGGAGCCTAGAGGCCACGGCCTGGGGATTCCTGGAGGAGGCCAGAGCGATAAGGTGATGAAAGGGAAGCTGATCGGGGCAACGGCATCACATCACAAGGCTCAACTCTCCACCCACGGTACAGCGGCTGTCGGGAAGATTTGCACAAGCAGACATCTGTAGGAGGCTCGGCAAGAAAATACTGCGGGGGCTGAGCTGGTGTGGACAATGAGAGGGGGTGGAACTGAGGGCGATACAGCGAATGGGCAGGGTTTGGTTGCTGGTGTTGTGGTCGCAGGGTCCTTTCTCACCCAAGTGTGTTCCATTTTCCGCTCCCTTTTTGGCCAACGAGGAAGCCTCAACCCACGACTTTGGACGCAATCCACGCGTTCTCCGATTGGTGCTAAGTACTTTCACCCATGGTTCGGAAGAGTAGATTGTTCATGCTGGTTCTTCTTTTACCTCTTCTTACCCTTTTTGTCCCCCAACAGGACCGAAGGCGGGAATACTTCCTTTGTCGTCGCTTCACATTCAGACACCGCGATACCCTGGGAGATTGGTTTCTGGGCCAGCGAGGCTCGAGCGTCCGAGTTCAAACTAGGAGGGAGCAAAAGCTTAGAGCGCCGACTCAGAAGCTTACGTAGAGCGCCGACTAAATCCGGCTCCCAAACTCCGTTCTCACCCCGGCACTCGTTTCCGTATCTCGAGACAAACCTCCCTCATCCACGTCCCAACACTCCATGGCCCCTCTACATCCTATTCCAGCGGCCACAACTCCTTCCCGGCGTCGCCGATCTACTACCGCTCAACCACACTCTGCGTTCCCCGTCCCCGCTACTCCCAGCCGCCGCCGGACTGAGCTTCGCTCTAGGAACACTGTTAAATCGAATGGACCACAGTTTGCCTCTGCGTCTCATAGCCGTGCAGGTCATTCAACATCAAACACTACGCCTATTTTTTGGCGCACTTACCCAACTAGCAAGGCCTCGCAGAGCAAGCGAAGTATAGATCCACAGCTCCAAAAAGAGTTGGAGGATCACATCGTTGAAGTCGAGACCGATGCCTTCATACGAGCCGTCTTGTACAACAATGATGAGGAAGCGATGGAAGAAGGCCGCCGTCGTGCAGATGAATACCTAGATGCCGTCGTCGAAGATCCATCACACCATGAAGGCCGAGCAGGGGGAGACCCAACCGATTCCTCTCCCCAGCCAACCACCCCTACCACAAGTCATTCGACAGACTCGACGCCTGACAGGCGATCCCCAATCTCCGACGGGCCCTCTGACCAGAAGCCACCGCTGCCAACAGAGTCCTCCCGCGAGAGCGAAATGTACGCTCAGTACGTTGCACACCTAAATTCTGTTTCCCGTTTCTTCCGCAGCGAGATCGAGGACGTCGACCACGCCTGGCCCCCCGCTCAACCACCTACATTCCCGCCCGCAAGCCCGATAGCCAGCCCGCCGCTTAAACGTGTGTTCCGTGACACGCACGGCGAGGGACGGGACTTTTCGAGGTACACGTTCGGACAAGGGGGCCTGAAACCTGACATATGCCTCCTGATCGAGTCCCCCGACAAACCTGACGAGTCCCAAGCCGAGTCCCAAGGCGAGCCTGAGGAGTCCGAAGAGCCCGAAGACCAGCCTGAGGAGTCCGAAGAGCCCGAAGACCAACCCGAGGAGTCCGAAGAGTCCGAAGACGAGCCTGAGGAGTCCGAAGACGAGCTTGAGGTGTCCGAATACGACCCTGAGGAGTCCAAAAAGTCCAAAGGCAAGCCTCGGCCGCATTGGAAGGACGTTCTGGTGCCCATTGAACTCAAGAAGGAACCACGTGCAGATACGGAAGTCTTCGTCCAAGTGGCTCAATATGCGCGCTCGGTGATGCTGGAACAGTTCGACCGCAACTTCGTAATTACTGTTCTCATCACCGGCACCATGTGCCGCGTTTTTCATTGGGACGTAGTTAAGGCTCAAGTAACACACAGCTTCCCTACCCACTCGCCGCTTTTCATACAAGTGATGGGGCGCCTTGCAACAATGACCCCTTCCGAGCTGGGTTACGATACCCACTTCTCGAACGCCGGGAGGGTACGATCGACTGAGATAGAGCATATCAAGACACACCTAACGATTCACCTATCAAAACCTCGCGCTTTCTTCGACCACGATGCCACATCCTCAACCCGATGCTCGGACAACGGGCCTTCGCTGGTCGTGGATCTGCAAAACATGCAATTCGAGTCGAAAGGCCTACTCTTTAACCGGGCGACGCGGGTGTGGAGAGCCGTCGCAGTCAACAGCCCGCCACCTGGGGTAGAATGTCCGTGGTCCCAGGGAAATACCTATATCGTCAAACAAAACTGGGCCGATGATAGGCGCCCTAACGAGGGATTCCTCCATACCAAGGCTCAAGAGGTCAATGTGGTGCCCCAGCTCGTGGGGATGGAAGAACGCCAGTTTACCTCCTCATTTCGCGCTCGGTTCCAAGATGAACATCTCTTGCGCGTCCAGCCTGTGGGGAAAGCCAAACGTTCGGGAAGATCTGCGCGTAGAACTCGCTCTATACCTCGAGGCAATGCGGCTGGCCAGCAGGTTGCGAGTAACGTGGGTGCAGGTGACAAGGATGCGAACTGTGCCAGCGGGCGTTCCTTGGAACGTGTACTCCTTCGATTCGTTTTTGACCGAGAGGGGCGATCGCTAAGTGAGACGAAGGATAGCGTCGAACTTCTCCAAGCCACTGTACAGTGGATAGATGGTCAGACTCGTCCAAATAATGATGAAGGCTCGTGGCGATGAACTGAATCTCGAAATTCTCAGGACTCATCGAACTAGACAAGCGCGGAATCATACATCGGGATATTTCTTACGGCAACCTGCTGTTGCCATTGTCAAGAGATGGGGAAGGACAGGCCAGCATCATTGACTTCGGCCTCTCGCATCTTAAAGACTCGGATATCCTAACCCAACTTCTGGAAGGTCGTTCGCCCAAGGGCTATATTTTGGAAAGTTCCCAACCTCATGATCACGTCACGGTGAGCAAAACATCCATCTTCAGTCATTTATTTTTTCCTGATGCAATTTCCTTTATGTGCAGGGTACTTTGCCATTTGTGGCCCACGACCTGCTCGCTGCATTTTCGGATAAGGAAGAGTGCGAGCATGAATTACATCATGATATCGAATCAGTCTTCTGGGTTCTACTTTTTATCTGCCTCAAGGAACACCAGGAGTCCGACGACAAGTTCGACGCCATTCTTCAGGTTCTAACCTCTCACGATCCTCACCACGTGAAAATTCAAAAGTGGGCTGTTCTCATGCCCCGCAAAGTTGCCGGTTCCATGAAGGGCATTGGGGGCCACAAGTTTACGGAGCTCGAAGATTTCTTCGAGGGATTCATTCGGATTTGGCAGGCGCCTTCGGGGGTAGGACTTGCCTCCGATGTTCGTGACCTAGCATCGACAAAACTCCAAACGATCAGCAATAAGCGGAAAGATCCAGACACCCCCGACCCGGACGTTTCAGCCCCTGCAACGAAGAAAGCGAAGCATCCAAAGGCTCCCTAGGCCGATGATTCATTCATTTGGAACCCCCAATTCGCTGGCCATCTCCTGACTTGCGTATGTAACCCGGTGATACATATGTAGCTCTAGTCAGTTGCTTATATTTGCCTTGATAGCTTGGCTCCCGCTCTTGCTGATATACTTCGCGTCTTGGAAGCTCAATTGATTTGACCATTCACAAATTCCTTCCTCGCACCCTTAAATCATTTGTGTCTCTTACCGTTATAACATAGACCGTTCTACCTCCTTCTGCTTTCACTATTATTTCCATTTCTTTCTCCGTGACGCTGTTCTCCCATTCCGCTATCCCTCAACCTCAGGCTCTCAGGCTCTCAGCCTCACGTGTCTTTCCCATTAAATTAGTACAATTACTATTACGGAATAGTGAACCCAATCCACCCCCCCAGATCCGTTCGAAACTCCGCTTGAACCCCTCTCGCTGAGTAAGCGGTCAAACGATAAGACTCGGCGCGCATCATGTGATGCGCCGGCACTCAAAAGAAAACAAACACGAAGACCACCACCCATGGACGGGGAGGGGGGCGGGGGACGGCGAAGGATGGATGTGCACGCGCAAAGCGGAGCGCCTTGCCGTTCGGATAGACAGAGATAACCAGTAGACTACTAGACGCTTGTAATTCTATACATAATATATGGCTACGGTTTGGCACGGGTTACCTATAACTGCAGTCCAGACTCCAGAGCATACAAACCACGTTCTACACGGCTGAGAGGATCGTAAGACATGGATAGTATAGGCTCGGAGAGAATTAACAACTCGACAGGACAACAGAATTTCAATACTCTTGATCTGGTATCAAGCTATTCTACACACTGCACTCGCCACGTTCATAGTCTACTGGTTATCTCTGTCTATCCGAACGGCAAGGCGCTCAGCTTCGCGCGTGCACATCTATCCTTCGCCGTCCCCCGTCCCCCTCCCCATCCATGGGTGGTGGCCTTCGTGTTTGTTTTCTTTTGAGTGCCGGTGCATCACATGATGCGCGCCGAGTCTTATCGTTTGACCGCTTACTCAGCGAGAGGGGTTCAAGCGGAGTTTCGAACGGATCTGGGGTTCACTGCTCCCGTCATGTGATGCACCCGAAGCTCAAACACGAAGACAACCATCGTCTCGACAGAGGGGCAGGGCAAGGCCGCAAGGGACGCGGAGCCAAGGCGTCTGCGTATGTTCAGATAGAGCGACCGATAATCAGAAGAAACCCAGTATGGCTGGGCCGTAGTAGTACGTATATTACCCCGTGCTCTGCTCAAGAACGTGTTTACTTACTAACAAAGGAAACCGCAGGTGATCAGGACTCGAGTCGGTAACCATGGTGTAATCTAACTCGAAGGTAGTTCTGTTCCATGTCAAGTTCCTCGAGGCCACAATTTCCGGCACCACCAAGGCTAAGCCATCCACGTGTAGCACCCCTGTCAACACTTCGAATTCCACAACCCTTAGAGGGTAGACAACCCCATTCGTTCCAACCGTAAACTGGGTAAGGTACTGTGTACAGGTCTATTTGTATGAAAGCCGCTACCCCGTTCACTCCTGCACTTGGGGTTATCGACCGGGTCACGAAGGAGTCGAGGTGTTGTTTGCAGATAACGTCATCTTCGGCGCTTAATAATGAGGGAAAGCTCCTGCTCCTGCTGCTGCTGCAGCTTCGCGCGCCCAGAGCGTGGGCAACGTGACCGCGAGTGTTGTTTGCGCAAGTTGCCGCCTCGTTTGGTTTGCCATTTCCAAACACCTGCAATCTCGACCTGGACCACTGGACTCCGCTCCCACTTCCCCCTCTTTTTCCATCAACCCATCGCTCTCGCCTCCTGCAGGAATGCCTGGGACGTGGCCGCCAGGCTGCTGCCCTCGCTACTACTGATGATAGCGGCCGATGCGACGTCTGGGTTCAACCGCGGAGGACTGCGAATGCCTTCAATCTCGACCTGGACCGACGACGAGAATTCGGTACCACCTCGCCGTCGCCGTCGCCATCTCTCACCCCTCCCCAGCTATAGGCCAGCAAAAATATACGCCTGCTGGACTTCCATCACGTCAAATTACACCGAGATTCATTACCGACCGATGACGTTCGAGCACCTAGGCCGAGGCGGAAGTGGCAACTCTCGATCTCTCGTCTTCCCCTCCCTTCTCACCTCTTCAAGCCAACCCCGGCCGGTCTTTCCCTTAAGGGGGGAGCGGAGTTCTCGCTCTGGCGGCCTCGGCGCCTTGCCGTTCGTCCTACCTCCTCCCAGGTGCGAGAGGAGACAATCCATAAGCTCTACTCTTTCGTAGAGGAAATTTCTCGTATGTATTAACCTCCCTTTCCTGCCCTAGAATGTGAATAAAATTTCCCCCGGACTCCTCAGGAACAACGTACGCAAATTACTTCGCAACCAACGAGTACTCCTTGCTCTCACCATGGCGGTCGATGTCCCAATACTATCGTCTCCCACCATGGCCGAACTCTGAAAGCACAGCTTCCACCGTCGTTGCAAACACCTCCCTCCTCTACCACACGTTGCCCACGACTCCTAACTCTATTAAATTACCAACCGTCACTACGTCGAGCTCGCAACCAAGAGGCTGTGCAAGCTTAACAGCCTGAGGGCGACGAGTATTAGACATCCAAGGAACTCGAGATGGCTGTGGTCTAGGGAGCGGTAGCATGCATGGTTGCTGACGTCCGGATTCGTCTGCGTTCGGAGGTCCTTACACGAGGCACCTACCCCTGCCGATCTCTGTGAGCCTATCTATACCGCCGGGACTGTGATAAGCTAGCAAGGACCCGGGAGACCACTCGTTGTGGGCGCTTATGAGGGTTGTGACCCCTTGTCACAAAGACAAATCAGCCGGTGAGCTTTGTTATCTCTGACCGGGATTCTAGGCTTATCAGCTTCTGGTGGCCGGGGGTCCAGATGATAACCTTGCTCGCGGAAATTATATAGGCAAGCCACAGACAATGACAGATCTTCTCGGCCTCGAGGACGTCAACGGTGAGGTCCTGAAGGAGCTAGAACAATCCGGAGACTGAAACCTTTTCGCTTTCCTCGAATCGGAACCCACCCGGATTGGGAAATTTTTGAATCGCCTCCAAAGGCAGGCGACGTGAGGTTTTTGCTAGGATTCTAGCAAAATCTCTTCGGGAGACAACGTCGGTTTGCGCGCTGTGTAGTCTCGTAAGTGAAAGGCAGGGACAGGAGCGCGAGCATCCATACTAGATGACCGCGTTCTTGACGAACCGAACTTCCACCGCCTTGTTGTTACGAGATAAAAAGGAAATGGGGAGAGAGGCCATAGCTCCCCAATCCCCCTCTGAAGCAGCCAAGACACCAACTCCACCATGCAAGTCCCCAATCTCAATCAGATCGACGCCTCCAATGTATTTGGATTGATGCTACAGTGTCATCTCAATGGATTTCCTGAAATGGCCGCGACGATTGCCGACAACCATAAATTCAGCCCGGATGGTCCATTCGAGCCCGTCTTCGCCCCCGACCTGGACAAGTTGGCTATTTTTCACCGACCTTCGCTGGTGGTCATGGAAATCAATGCGCCACCTCTCGCCCTTCCAGTACCCGCTTTCCAAGCATACGCCCAGGCTATCACCTGCCGTATGGGTCTCACTACGATCCCTTCTGAGTTCCGTCTCTCGGCGACCCTTAAACAGGCCACCGCCCAAGCAGCATTCGACGAAGAACTAGGTGTGTACCCCCATCCAAGCGGTAGCTAACTCGGTTCTTGCTTACACCTTTCTTCCAATACGTCAGACAAATGGACCACAGCCCTTGATGAGAGGGTCGACCTTCTGGGTCGTCGGGAGGGCATACACAGCGACGATAACGGTACGCGTTCTTCGCTTTCAAAGCCTGTGTAACTGCAACTTACCACGACTTGTCTGAAACTTTAGAAGAAGGCAAATCTGAAGATGATGTCATGGACGAATCTGAAGACGGTGTCACGGATGGATCTGAAGATGATGTCATGGAAGAGGCAGGGGCTCCTGGCTCGTAATTCTCGTCATGATGTCTTTTGTATTGCCTAATAAGGATATGTGCGCCTCAAATGGCCTAGCCTTCTCTCGCCAAACGCATTATTACTGATCGCGGAGTCTGCCGAAGGGTCGGACCAGGAGGACTTGGCTCAAGTTGTCTCCAGCTCAAGACCACACTCACCACAACCTTCGACGTCTTCCAGCCACCGTTCAAAACGATCTCAATCATACTTCATCGTCCGGGTTTCCCCGGATCGACGTCCTCTTAGGTCCTCTCAAGAACGTTTCAAGGCTTCATGTGCGCATCGACTGCATTGACAAGTTCGTACTGTACGCTACCGGGAGGAACGGAGCATGGTTGGACAGGCAGCGGGTCGGCTGTGAAGGACGAGTAGCTTGGGGGTTCGGTTCGTGTGTCCTGTTCTGGAGCTGAATTCGCCCTCACCGAAGGAATTTATTGTAGAACCAAGATCCAAATTTTATCGAGAACTTCTTATCTCATCCTCCCTCCACCAGCTGTTTCTGAATCACCTCTCACCTTGAAACAACTCCCGAGGCCGCCATCCCGACTACTACTATGCCACCAACGATGATATTTCTCCCCTGCTTTTCATCCACCGCATGGCGAGCTGGGCACTTTGAGTGCCCGATTCTTGGTATAAACCCCCTGTTCGAGTACAAGGGCGCTTTGAGTGCCCTGTCTTGTTCTGGGGTGCATCCAGCCCAAGCCGCTCCCCGCGTGCGGACGAAGAAAAGGGATTTTTCGCGATAGTTAAACATCCTGGTCGGACGCCCCTTCCATTCATCCTCGTTCTGGTTGCCAACGTCGAACTCTGGCTCAAAAAGGAAGGTTCTGCGATCTTACGAAGTATGTGATGTCGGACTGGATTGTCGACATTCGGGAGATAGGACATAACGGCCGTGTGGACAACGCATAGCACGTGCCATCCACCTCCTTGCTCTACGACCACCCCCGTTGGTTCACCTCTAAGCCGAACGCAGCACGCCGGCGCCACCACTTGGAGCGCTTTGAGATATCTTCGGTAAGCGTTTGAATTCCTTTTTTGTGTTTTCACTGACTCGGTTTCCCAATTTAGCCCATCTGACTCTCAAGCGACCGCCACAAACGCCACACCCGTTCGTTCCGCCTCTGAATGAACGCCGCCACACCTGCGCCGCCTTTCGAACGTTTTGGGGTGCCTTTAGTAAGCCTTTTGAACTAATTTCATATATATCTTTTACTGAATTTGTTACCACCTAGGTCTTCAAGGGCTGCCGTACCCTCGACATTTCACCCGTCAAGTCGAAAACGCCAAGCTCACCCCTCCCAGATATCCACCAAGTTCGAGATAGAATCCTTCGCGGACGGCAACGACCTCTCCGAGATCTTCACCCGTGCCAAGTTCGAGGAACTCAACGCTTTCCAGAGGGTCATCCGCCATTTTTAACAACCCTCGTCGCTCTTTCCGATGTCACCCCAAAACCCAGCACTCCACCCCGGCGGCACCTTCTCGAACCTTCCGCGGGATCTTAGGTCAGCGTTTCAAACCTATCTCCAACACTTCCATTGACTCTCGTGCCCGATTTAGGCAGCCTGGCCTCTCGCACGACCCCGCGCGAACGCTTCGGAATGTCTTAGGTAAGCATGCCGCACTTCCTTCAAGCAATTCAGCTGACTGGTCTCCCAAATACAGCCCCTCCAACCTTCCACACGAGTTATAAAGATATGAAGCACTGGCCGTTCGATATCGTCGACAGGTCTGGTCGTCCTGTCATTGAGGTCACCCACAATGGCGAGAAGCAGCCATTCGTAAGGTCTACCCCCCACAGCCGAAATGTCTCGCACAACATTAACCTTTCTTTCTCGGCCCCCAGACTCCAGGAGAAATCTCCGCCATTGTCCTCGGAAAGATGAAGAAGACTTAGCTCGGCGAGAAGGTAACCCACACAGTCGTCACTATCCCCGCCTACTTCAACGTACGCCGCCACACCGGCGCCACATTCTCGAACGGTTTGAGATGCCTCAGGTAAGCGTTTTTTTTGAATTAATTCCATATATTGCTAACCACATTAACATAAGATTAGGTCGTCTAACTACGCGAATGACCGGAATAACGGGTTCCCCGCGTCGTTCGCATCCACCCCCAACATCCGTCACCACATGCGCTCACCCCCTCCTCCACCACCAAACTCGAGAGATTGAATATTCCGAGGACGGCAACGACTTCCCCGTTCTTCTCATCAACGTCAACCCCTTGACTCTCAGTATCGAGACCACCGGTGGTGTCTTTACCGAGACCATGGCCCTCACTTTCGTTCGTTCGTCTTGAACTACGCCACGGCACGCCGACGCCCCGTTCTGCAATGTTTCATGCGACATTCGGTAAGCTTCTCCAAGTCTTTTCTTGATCCTTTCATTTACTCGTTTATAGAAGTTTATTAGACCGATCGAACCAACCTCCACCACCGTCGACTTGCGTTCGTTCGTCTTCGACCCCACCACGCCACACCAT